>OY735213.1:45440508-45635508 GCA_963457665.1 Thysanoteuthis rhombus
CAGACTTCGATTTAAAATCGAAATTCTAAGATCTATTAATTGCATATTATTCAAGATCTACGAGTGGCGAAATTCATTTCAGTTAATCATGTAAAAAAAAAATATTTGAAAAATATTCTAAAAAAATTCAAGCCTCAAAATCAAATAAAGAACATAAAAGAAATATGGATTGCCAGTAGTTTCTGTGTTTTTTGATTTTTTAGATTTTCTTTTAGAAATCATTATCTACTGCGTGCGTTCGTTCGTTTTCCCTCTTCATATTCTTTTAGCTTTTATCAGAAGGAGAGCAAAACAACGCGCTGACGTCTCAGTTTGAAGCAGGATCCATTAGAATAAAGAGGAGAATCAAAGAAAAATAAATGTGACATTAAATGCATTGAATACGTATTGATTCTGAACATAGATTTGAGGCCAGATTTGATGCTTGATGGATAAAAAAATACTGATGAATATCCGGCGGGAATAAGTAGAAATTTACTATCCCAGATACTTTTATCGTGCAAAATAGCTAGAAAAAAATCAAATAAAACAAAAATCCCAACACATTCCAGATCGTCATCATAGCTTAACACGCCAGACAACCAGCAACTCTATTACTGTTTCGTTGATGTTTAGCAGGTCAGTGTTAGCTAAATCAGGTGAGGGTTGGCAGTTTCACATAAACCTGTTCAATATTTTACACTTTTTCACCACACTCACAAGATTCGCTGCTCTTTAGACCCCACTTCACTATTATGTCTCTTGTTAACAGTGCTTTGCTTGCGTTCCAAAAGCAGTTTCCAATCTGCAAAGCTTTTTATGGAGTCATGCCCTGCATTTTTTGGTAAGGTTGTTGCCTCCGTTTGTTTCCATTTCTAAAGTTTGTGGCCAAGCATTTTCTCAATCTTAGGCTACTGGGAGCTGACACCCAAGGATGTGGTTGTTGCCATGAATCCAAGTCCAATTTGCTGTTCTCAATTTTTGTCGAGTTGTTTCTTCGAAATCTGACCAATACATTAACCCCCAAACTGAAAAGCATGCAGCGTGCACATGAAAAGAAATCATGCTCAATATCACATGGAGAGACCACAAAACAGTACAATATATTACAGGAAAACAGGAGTCAAGACATCACAAAATCCATTTGAAAACTCAAATGGCAATGGGCTGGTCATATTGCAGGATTCGAAAACAACCACTTCACATCAGATCTCACAACATGGATCCCCTAGCACCACATGCAAAATCGTGGCCAACATAATATAAAATGGCATAACGAAGTGGATTAGTTTAGAAAGTATTAACTTCGCAAAGCTCATGATAGAGAGGTCTGGTGAATCTTTCAAAGGTTTACGTTCTATAACAGACACTGATGATGATGATCTATGGATCTCCTGGGGAGCAATGCTCCAAGTCTATAAATGATGTTTGTAGGTGTGGGCATGGTTATTTAACAGGCATCCCTGAGCAACGGGTCAAGTTTCTTTGAATGGGCTAAACTTCCCCAAAACAGGTGCATAGAAAAGTGGCCAGGGTAGTTTATCTTCATGTTTCGTTCACCATCAATCCAAGGCTTATTGGTATCGAATGATGTCTGAGCTCCTTTTCACACCACTGGATCTAGAGCAGTCCCCTGATTACTATGGTAGGGACAACTTTGATGGGTTTGTGTCACTAGTTTTTTGACTTTAAAGTATTGAGAACAGACAATCAAACATTTCAACCCTTTATATATTACCAGAACTTCAATCTTCATCTTTTTTTTTTTGACGATTAATTTGAAACTTGTACGTCTTGACAGTACTTTTATATTCCGTTTTGATTTTTCAAAATTAGCCTTTACTCGAATGGTTCTTTATCATTCAATATTACTCATCTATACATGGATTGGAGATATGAACAAAAGAATGATTTAATTACAAACATTTCTAGATTTGAAAGTCAGGAAATACAAGGGTTAAAATAGAGTATAAGGAACCTGCCTTCATCATAAAATGCTCATTTTTACTTGATAATATTAGAAACAAAATGACTATTGGTTCGTTAAAACGCCATAACTCTATAATAGCAGAAGTATTTTTAGCAGATGTCTTGATTCTATCGAGACGACAATTGGTTCCTTTAATAGTTTATTTAGCACAATTCTATCAACCAACACCTACCAAACCTCTTAGCTGCATTCAGATTCTCATGTTTCAATATACAACTGTCTCCAATTTGGTGAAGATTTCATCCTTTGATTTAACAATAATTCGTGTCTGCCAGATATATCTTTTGGGTAGAAATAAAATATATCTGATACGTAATTTAATGACAAATTCCTACTAACTGTTGACTTTATTTTTCTAATAAAACGAAGATGCCAAGTACAGACTTCCAGTGAAGACTAAAAAGTGAAGATGATTTAAAATTCAAATGATGGGTAGAGAAAAAAGGCAGTAGAGAAAGAGAGAAAAGTCATAATCCTTTGTAATAATTCAATGAAGAGGAGAAAATAAGAGGCATAGAGAGGAAGAAAGAGGGAAAGAAACAAAGAGAGGGAGAAACAAGCTCAAAAAAGGGGGAAAAAAAGAAAGAGTAAGAGAGAGATAGAGATGAGTAAAGAGAGGAAGAGAAGATAGGAAGCTGTGAACGGTAGATTGAATCGTTTTGTTTTGCTAAACAAATACTCTTGATTATAATGAATTACTGTGTCTTTCTTTTTCAAATATCACTATAAATCCTTCCTCTACACTTTTCTCAGTCCTTACTTTGCATGGTAAAAAGTAGAGATTTTGAACACAAAGTCCCCTTGATGAGTAGTGAAAACCTATTTCGATTGCCAAATATTAAGCCTAGTGGCTGAAATAGTTGCATTCAGAGTGGGGTTTGACGCTGAAGCAGCCAGTTTTTTTTAATCTATTCATTTGTTTGTTTGCTTCGAGCGTTACTAAAAATAAAAAAAAATCTCTGGCAGGCGCTTTTGCATACATGTTAACCTGTACAAGCAATATTTCTGTTTGATAATGTAAAATAATTATTATTTTCTCCAGTATTATCACGTTCAGATATCACTCTATCTTAGTCGTTTGTAGGCAAGTTAGCCTATGGAAAAATAAGTAGATTGTAATAAGTTGTACAAGCCTTATTATCGATTACATGTCCAACAGGAGGCATACCATTGGAACCTGCTTTACAAGATGACCTGAAGAAGGCAACTCCATCAGAAAACCTACGACGTAGAAACTTGATACCTTTGTTCCACTCGCTGTCTCACTGGATTGGAGACTTGATGGGGAAAGGAATAATAGAAGTAAAATGTTATATCTCAGAATTCATTGCCCCGTAGAAGATAAACATTGTTTTAGTTATGGGGGATTTTCAGTTGTCTTCATTCATTTGGATCAATTTCATCATTTAACACTACCAGCCTTTTAAAAGTTCCAGGATCTCATCCAGGCTCTCAAATATAGGGATGATATATACGTTATTTACATGGTTTTGTGCCTATATCTTTTGAACCTGTCTAAATCATTCTATTGCCGTTTTTTTCGTTGGACACGATTTTGCATATGATCTCTGGGTATCAAGGTTGTAATCTGTGATGTCCAGTGGTTTTCTGATATTTTTGCAACGTAGCCTGCCTATGGTCATCTGAGTTTTCTAATGCTTTTTTTAATGATATATCTGATTCTTGTTCTCTGTCTGATATAATCTTCTGTCTTGCGATCTTCAAACACGCTGCTTGGTTGTCAGTTTGAGAGCTAATTTCTCAGTGAAGTTCCATCTTTCAACTCCGTTGTTGGCTCAGAGAATATTGGTTAGAAGCCTAACGGAATCATTATTTACACTTCTTAATTTTTATAATCACCACTCCACACAGCTGACCAAATTAATCACTGTTGCTTGGTTTAGGTTATTCATAAATTCTGACATCTATCTCTCTCTCCTTCTCTCTCTCTCTCTCTCTCTCTCTCTCTCTCTATATATATATATATATATATATATATATATATATATATATATATATATCCGAACTTAGTTCAGTCCATAGTACTCATTGTAAAGAACACTTTTCTCAATGTTTTTTTTTTTAAAGAATCCTCTTCAAAATAGGTTTTTAACATGGGGGTTCAATATAAATTGTAAATTTATGCTAAATTGGTCACCTAAAATTTTCCCCCAGAATTAGTTTTCAAGTGTGGAGGTTCAATATATAATGTGAGTTTATGTTAAGTTGGTTCATAGTTTGTGTCCACTTTGAAATTCAAACCTTATTTTACTGAACAGTGTCCAACAAAAGGCGAGAGAAAAAACGTATTTGATCATTTGCCCATTTTTTCAAAGATTTTATTGATCACCCCCAACACAGCATATATAGTTTGAGGTAATTCGTAATCTCCCTTGGAATGCTCGTCCATTTTCGGTTTTATCACATGAACCAGAGTAACAAATTTTAGCTGTCAGAAACATTTTCAGAGAAAGTTTTGCCACCAACAGAAATGAATAAAAACTTAGTCGTAGAGGGATTAGCAGAGTACGTGCTATGAAAAATCGATAGAGGATAATAAAATACAAGAATAGAGACTACTTAACAAGCATTCGCCATTAATATTGTATCGGATTTTATTACATTCATGAAATATAACCATTATAGATTCACCGGAGGTGTAGATTTCATTAGTGTATAAAAGAGTGAAACACTGACAAAACATGTAAATAACGCGTGTATCATTCCCTTAGTCGAATACAAAGCCCGGAGCAATGACTCAATGACAATTACTGTGGTTTGGATACAGGATACAGGAACCTCTAAAAGAGAAAAACCAAAATGGAACCGGAGGAGAAACCTTTCTCTCCAAAAACGGCTTCTTCTAACTTGTAAAATCTTATGATATTCTAATTGGGTAAGTGTATACTCATATAATTTCTGGAATGATTTTTCTTGCTTTTTTTGTACGTAACAATGTACTCTTCCATTTAAAGGCAATGAGTTTGATGATAAAATGCCCCCAACGCACCAATTGAAACAAAGGTCTGAAACGCGTTGAGCAGTTTAAAAAAAAAGAATCACATAGAAATTCAAAGATATCCCTGAATCTTTTTCATAGGGATTAACTTGTAAATAATAGTCCATGAAAAGCATACTTGGAGTTAAATTTAATTTAAATAGACTTGAAGAATTTCAAGAGGAGGCAACCGAAAACACTCCCCAACTGTTTTATGTTTTTCTTTGTTGCAACAGAATATTAAGGTGCGGGGGGGGGGGGTCAACGATCCATTTAAAAAAAAAATAAGTAGCACCAGGCGATAACCCAATGACAATTACGGTTTTTCTCAAAGAGAAAGCCAAAATGGAGGGAGGGACCTTTTCTACTCAAAATCAGCTTCTTTTAACTTGTAAAATCTTATGATATTCAAATTGGCTGAGAATCTACCCATGCAATAATGAATTCAACTGAACATCTACAGTGAAACTTCGCCATATTTTCATTCAAATGACTGGCAAACAGTATATTACTTTAGCAGTCAATCTTCTCGGAATCCTTCTATGAAAATCGATATGAATCAAATAACAAAACTTGTGGTGCATTTGCATACCATTATTTTTACCCATTTGGTTTTCAAATAAGCTGTGTCGAATTAGGCTAGCGCCAGGTGTGTAGCATATGTTATAAAGGGGCCTCAAACAAATCAAATTCGCAAATACTAAAACAAATACTTGTCCACTTGCAAAGAAATTGAATTTCAGTGAGGGTACTATTTTATTTTATTTTTCATCTTTGACTAGTTTTAAATAATTTCGTACTTATGTGCCGTGTATAAATCAAACAGCACATTCCCAATTACTACTGCATTAGAATGATAACTCCAATTAATGGTGATTATTAGTTAGAATGGCTAAACTTAAAAGTCCATGCATTCATAAAATTTAAAGGTAATATTTCAGTGTGGAAATAAAACAAGAGCAGAATTATTGTATTGGAACTGGCGTACTAGAGAGATTTAGTGCAGGTCCTTTGAAAATGCTGGACATCGTAGCGGATGCTGCTTTTGTTACATAGTTAATCTGATCACGCAAACTAGTGGTGAAAATAATTATCCAAAAATCAATAGACATATATCTTTCCTAAATACTGCATCATTCTTCTCAGTGATGATTTTTGTATGGTTCTCTCCGGATGGAATGGATGTTATCCCAGATTACCAAATCTTCCTATCTCTAATTGAAGCTCGTCATACTTATATCCAGTGCTCTATCAATTAGAGGTACCACTGTTACCTTCACGCTGAACTTTGTTTTTTCAGTTTTCGTAGGGTTTAGATACGACCTTTATCCGAGGAATATCCAGTCATTTGGTATTAACTAAACAGGGTCAGCAGTAAAAAAGATACTTCTCTCGCGTTTTGTCGAGCTGAACAAAGTCTGGATTATCAAAAAGCAGGTGAGCGGAAACAAAGGGATCGATCTAGCATAAACTTGATATGCAAACTGAACCCCCTCTAAAAGATAATTGGGGGAGAATTTTGAAAAAACAAAAAGTTGTTTTTCCTTGACATATTAAGGGTGAATTGTTCTGGGTTTTCCACCCCTCGCCTCATTTGTGCAGCTAGTATGCATGATATATATGGACATATCCAGCCAGACTAACTTGGAAACATGAGAATAAACCATGCTGAGAGTTTTGGTAATAGCTTTAATCAACGATTTGAAATGAAACATGGTCTATATCCTTTTCCTAATCCTGCCTTTCTCTAGGGCTTTCTTTTCATTTTCTTCTAAATTTACTGTTCTTTATTCATTCAATATTTTTCTTGTATTATTCCTTTTATTTTTCGTTACTTCTTTCTTTATTCCCCCTTTCCACTTTTTCGTTGAACTCATTCCAATTGTCAAATTATATGTACATTGCAAATCCTTTTTTCAGTATGTGTTTCTTTGATTCATTCTTCATTTCAACTTCTTTCTTATAATTTGTATTCTTCTTATTCTAGACCCCTTTTACTTCATTCAGTCAATATATTTCATTCAGTGTCTTTCTTTCTTTCTTTTGATCCCTTTTTCTTTGTTCAGTCGATTTCTTTAATTATATATCTATCTTTATTTAGATTCTTTTTTTTCTTTCGCAAAATTTCTTTAATTCAATGTCTATCCTTTTTTTCATTCAATTTCTTTCATTCAATTTCAAGTTCTACCCTCTTGTCGTTAGATTCTATTTTTCTTTACCCATTCAGTTTCTCTCATTCTATTCTTTTCATTCTTTTATTCGATTTCTTTTTCCGTCATTTCTTCCCCCCTCCCCTCTTTTTCCCCTTCTTCCTCTCTTTCTATTTTTCATTCTTTCTTCTGTCTCTTTCCTTCAATTACTCTCTTTTTTCCTTACTCCTCACATTGTCAATTTATCAATGCGTAACAAGAGTCTCCTTTTTAGATTTGTTTATTGCAAATATACCCAGCGTGATTCAAGTTTTGAATCCCCTTTCTTCCTTGTCTAGCAGCCTTTCTATAAATCATTCAGTCCTTTCTTTTTCACATTTAGAAACATTGTACAATATCAGAGCAGCTCAAATACGTTCCCACCGAGTTAGAAAAAAAATTCATGAAGGAGCATCCCGCATTGCAAATAGACTTTCCCTAGCCTTATTCTGACGCGATTAAAAGCTAAATAACTTTCACGCTTTCAAGACAGGAGAAAAATCAGTAATAGCAGTAGGCTATGTACGATCGGGTGATTCATATTTGGAAGGATGGCCTTAATAGCAATAACCAAAACAGAAATGTCGTGTTCAATAGTAATAACAATCAAACCTCGTTTTTAAAATGCCGTTACGTCATCCTTACTATAATTTAATTCAATCATTTCACAGAAATAGATCTACAAAAACGCCCTGATACAACCCTCCCTCTCTCCCTCCCCCTCTCTCTCTTTCTCTCTCTCCCTCTCTCTCTCTCTCTCTCTCTCTATTCAAGGCATTCGAATTCATAAAATCACGCTCGTGAACACTAATTACGTATATATCTGAGCAAAAAATATAGTCACTTTATTATGATTTTTATTTGTAAATCGAGCATCCCCTATGCATATTGAAAACCGTAAGACCAAATAACTTCAAATTTGACACTGCACTGTCCAGTGCCCACACCAACATATCTGGTAGATATTGACTTCTTAAAATGGCCAGTTATCGAATTATCTCGACGCACACAAACACATTCTCAATTTATGGTGAAGATAGAATATTATTCGTAGATTTACTCATTGAACATAAAGAAAATAATTCAAACAGGTCTAGTTAGTCAATCAATAGAGAATGTCACATGACTAACGTCATCTGGCAACATGCTGTATTGAGGGTGATCAAATAAAAAAGGGAAAAGTGTGATTGATATTAATTTTTGCTGGATTATTACAAAAGTCTGAAATTCAAAGAAATCGACAAAAGAACGCTACCAAATAGAAACTGAGAGGTTATATAGGCAAAAAAAACCTTTATTGTAAACTGAACCCCCTCAAAACGTTTTTTTAAGGCAAAGAAACACAAAAACAGACATAATCATGAGTAGATGATTACATTTCCAGCTATTTAGCTCTATTGGTGCGGCCTCTCCAAGAGACACAATATATATATATATATATATATATATATATATATATATATATATATATATATATATATATATATAGCCAGCTAACCAGTCATCTAGTAAATATCACCAAAAAATAAAAAAAAACATTTGAAAGATACACTTGTAAATGGTATACCTGTTATAAACAAGAACCATAAGTTCAACAATGCGTCCACCACCTGTGGTAGTAGTAGTGACAGGAAGAAGAAAAGCAAGTAGTCTTTCTTTGGGTCAGTTGATTCTTATACTTGTAAAAGAAATATTTCAAGGGTACTATTTACTATAGAAGTCGTAAATAACCATCTGTGGTGTTTTTTGTTTTATTTTTATTTTTTTTTTTTTGCTTATCTTATGTACAAAAAATTTATTATGGCCACATTAACAGCTGTTGAAAAAATACAATCAGAATGTTTTTTGTTTTTTTAATGATGTAACTTCTTCTTTCCATCCTTTTCCTCTTGTTTAATCAAATTGGGACCGACCAACCGACCGACCGACTGAAAACCGTCTAATTGAGATGTGCAGCTAGATCTTAACAAAGTAGGAAGTACACAGTATGATGCAGTGTACATTAAACAGACCTTCGAAGAAGGCACGAATATGCTGGACGTCACAAACAAGTAAAAACTAGGACATTTATCAATCTTCTATAAAAGCGTGAAACCAAAAAGCAAAACAAACAAAAAAAATATTTCCTCTGCATCGTTCTCGAGCTAAAAATATGTGCCTTTCTTTGATTTATTTTCGCCATTTCCTTTTCAAATATTTTTTCGTAATTTAGATTTAGTATTGTTCCCTTTTATTGGTTCCTATCTCCTTCGACAATAAATGATTAGACAACCTGGAAAATGTCTGCTCATAAACCAATTAGACTGTTGTTTTCTACAGAAATATTTGTAGCAGTTTGGTGATTGTGTTATGCAATGATTCAAGTGTCTTCAACTCTAATTGACCAACACTCTGAGATGAAGCATACGAGTTTATTTTCAGACATTGTTTTTTCTGTGTGGTTTATGCCAGTATCGTTTATTTTCATAATTGCTGATTAACTTGCTGTCATCGAACATTCTTTATATCTGTTACCAATTACAACAATGCGTCTTGTGTTTGGAATGCAAGAGGAAACGGGTCTGGTACGGGGTAGACAATTTAAATGTTTTCTGTTTTGGGGGATTTTTTTTTCGAATTTGTGAGTCCAGGGTTGGAAATATTCAGATTTATTTTTCTGTTTTGAAATCCAGCGTTGTCAATTGAGACGTTTTTTTTCCTAATATTTTCAAATTAGAAAGTGACTTCTAGAATCGAAAAATTTGAGAAATCACGGCTAAATTGGCAACCTTAGTCTTGTTAGTCAGTTAATTGAAACCATCACATGACTAACGTTTTCTGGAAGTTAACTGTGTTCTGGTGATCAGTTTTAACAAATTTACAAAAGGGTTAACCATTGGAAATTTTACTGCTTTCAACTTTTGCTGGATCAGTAGAAAAAGTTCGATTTCTCATAAACCAAGTGGGAACGTTGCTGGACACAAACTGAAGAACCAACTTAACATACATCTACAAAATAAAATGAACCCTCACCACTAAAATCAATCAAGGCTGAACTTCTTCTCAGACGTAAGAAGGAGAACATGTTTTAATTTTCAAATCAGAAGCTCTATTCGATGAGGTGTGTACGTAACTTGCAAAACACCAAGGCAGAATCAATTGGAAATCGAGAAACTACTCAAGACAGTTCAGGTTGACAGTTTGTAATTGCTCATCCTATTTAAAGATAGTATAACATTACATTTGTAATGCAAAAAATGGTGATTTCAATTAGGCGTGGAGATATGATTTTTTGATAAAAACACGCCAACACAATCAACAATCGAACAACCGTAGCGTCAAAATTTGAAGTTATGTAAAAAAAAAAAAAAAAAAAAAAAAAAAAAGATTCATCAAAGAATAAATATGGTCAGAATAAATTCTATTTAGGACATCACTGGCGTTTCCCACTGGAAAACATCCAAAATAGAGTAAAAAAAAAGATGATTTAGAAACATTTAAATTTTGGAGAATCTTGGTGTTGCTATTCCCACTGAAGAACGTCTAAATTAGATTAAAAACATCTAGATTCCAGTGAATCTAGATGTTATCAATATAACCGTCAAAATGAGGCCCCAAAAGGTCAAATATTTATTTCGAAAAACCTAGACTGTCAACATTGGGTTCTTCAATTTTCAAATTGATCTGGTTATATATATATATATATATATATATATATATATATATACCTTATTATGTGATTTTTCTTTCCGAAATCCCCCAATAAAGGTTTTTCTGACTTTTTAGTGATCATTGTCCGACAAGAGGAGGACAAGTAACTTATTCATTGATCACGCCTTATTCTCTTGATTGACCCCCCTCCCAACATGGCATGTTGCTTTTATCTTCCATATTGCTTTATTGAATCGACTACACTCCTTATTCCGAAATATGTAGACACTGGTTAATCCCAGTGAAAGAATCCACGGTCACACTGGTTGAACGTCTTCATAAATGTCCTTTGTAGGCGGAGAAGCCATTAATTTACAAATTTTTCCGAGCGTTTTCAGTCCCCCAACTCCGAAAAAAAGAAAAAAGAAAAAAAAAAGGATGGTACGTCAGGCTGAGTCATCGAAAGTTATAGCGGTTGGATGATACATGAAAATCGGTTGAAGAAGAGAGAGGGGGGACCTGCGCGCTATGTCTCTGAAGGATTGCTGCAAAATAGAAGCCGAACTTTATTTTCGTTCGCCTTTTTTTTTTAAAGCAAAAAGTAGCGTGAAACAAACTTTCAAAACCAGAGACTACCTGTATTTAGTTCCTTTTTGAGAGAATAAAGTGGGGAAAAAAAAACTCATTACAGTAGAAGAGTCCATTGATTACAATGGTAGGTAGGAGATATTTTTAATAGCGAAAATTACTTCTTCAAAATGGTAGAAAATATCGTTACAAAAGGTGAGTCAAGAAAATCGCACTATTCATTTCACAAGTAGATAAAAGTTTAATTAATGCTATAACAACTACTGATACTTCAATTAATACTGGGCTTGCAACAGAATCCATATCTATAATTAGTACAAAGTTGCTCTCTGTCTCAGTCATTTGATTTTACTTTCTGGTTGAAGTGTGGCAAATATTGTCTCCAGAAAATTTATCATCAATAAATCTGAGGAGTTAAACAGATAAGATCTAGAAAAAACACTTTTGATAAAACAACTTTGGTGAGTCCACGCCGTAAAAAAGGATGTCATATATTGAAGTGATATTTTGTTGAGTTCTTCCAATACCTACCATGAAAAGAAATGAGTCAGACAAGAACATTTCAGTCATCGAAGGACAAAAGTTATATCTGTATACAGATCTGATTACTTAGACGACCTCTGAGAAATCTTTGAAAACAATGGAAGGCTGGTTTGCCCCCTTCACCCGACATCACACACAAACACTCTCTTTTTTATTTGATGTAACCATTTTAACACACCATACTAATCTGCACAACAGTAAAGGTAATGGCGGACCATGAAGCTAGCGCTATTCCGGGGATCCCTTCCTGACCAGCAATAATAGGGCAACGCCCAACAATGTACAATAGGTCTTGCAACCCTAGTAAGGATCCCAAGGGCCAAAGGGTAGAGAACAGGGTCATGGGGTGAAGTCCTTGAAAATAGGATCATGGAATCGATCTATCCCCACCAGCAATGACGTTTGGATAATCACTGTTCTCTCCTTTGATGGGGTCAGGGCTACCCCACCACTAGCCATTTATTGTTTGCTTTGAAGGTTTTGGGGGTGGATGGGTGTTCTGACGATCATTTTGGCATGCATGGACCACAATGACAGACTTGCAAGATTTTATGAGTTCTGGCGTAAAGTAGTAAACATTTGTAACATTTTCAAGTCCATAGTAAGGAGTCAAAGTTCAAAGTCACCATTCATAAAAATAAAAGTTGCTTCTATGGACCCTCCAGGAGTAGAAACTGCGAAGCTTGGGCTTCATTAATTTAATAGTCGATCTACAACTTATGATATCAATCGACAAATCTCAAAGACGTTTTTGGGGTGATCAATGAATGATTTAATTCTCTCGTTTTCTGTTGTGTGTGCAGATGCTGAGGTCCCAATTTTTGAAAAAAAAAAAGAACAAGAAAAAAACAAAACGTTAATGCTTCTGGACGCAAACCAAGGGACCGATTTAGTATTACCTTATATTGCAAATTGACTGTTCCCATAAAAACTTATTTATGAAGGAATTTTCCGAAAACCCTCAAAGATAAAAAAAGAGATTTTTCAATACATAATGGAAAAATGTTAAAATGTTCAGTATCTTTGTTAAATTTGAGCGTCCAGTACGCAGAATCACCAAAAACTGAGGAAAAATGAGTTGATTTCAACAATTTTGATTGACTATTCCTAATATCTGTTGGGACATTATATATTCCAAACTATCAGAAGTATTTCTCGCCGATTAAAGACGCTTGGTACACTGCTATGTGTCTTTGTCACCTACAAGTTTTATTGTTTGGTTTAAAGTTTTATTCGGACAACCAAATCTTTTAATTTTTATTGATAACTTCTGGTCATTCGTTAGCCTTGTCCTGGTTTATACACTTATTCCAATTATACTTAAATCTTTTCAAATTAATCAGAACTATCCTTTTTCTAACTGTGTTAGGTATATGACTGTAATCGTACCACTGCTTCAAGTCTTTAGACAATATTTATTCTCAAACAAGAGAAATGTGACACATGGTTGGAAGGGGGATGGGGATTTAGGGCCTGTGTTCTTTCCTAACTTTAACTTAGCTAGTTTCATACACTGACCTAATCTTACTAGATTATTTCATCCAACAAAACTCATTTTTTCTTGATTTCTTTCATACTGCATCTACCACAATACCGGACTCTCTGTATGGTGGATTTATCTAGACCCCTATTTACAATTTTTTTCTGGGTGGGGGGAGAATAAAAATATGATAAATATCTACAGTTGTAAAAAAAACCTGATTAATGATATATATTTACAAGAAGAAATTAATATGTGACCCCCCTCAAGCCTAATATGGCAGAACAGCAAGTTTGCTGGACGAAAAATAGATGTCGACGAATGAAAAAAAAATGTTATTCCAACATCCTCAGGAGAACTTTACTTTCTGTCATTTTCACCCTAACTAAGAAACAGTTGGTTAACTGAAAAGAACGGATGAATCTTGTCTGCCCTGTCCTCCAAGTCTTCAGACGAATTTGAAATCTCTCCCCAACACCTTTTAAGGAAAGAAAATCCTCGTCTATAATTTTGGATTCGCCTATGCAGTATGGTTTTGGTAATTTACATAATACCGACGGAAAATGGACTGTTCTGGTCGGTATTTAAAACCATAATTTTCTTCGCGCGAAGCAAAAAAGGTTAACTACTTTTCTTGGATTATACACTTTGTAAGAACTAAAAATGGATCCACCAAAAAGTTTCTTGACAGCATCAGAAAAGGTAAGAAGAAATTCAATTGCCTGAACTGAAGTTTGAATGTTTATAGGCTCTTTGGTGACTTTGCTTTGGCGTATATAAACCTATGTCGACTCTTTATTGCGTGATAGTATAACGCTAAGTGCTAACAGCATTAGGGTTGCTAAATAATTTCCTTGTCTAAAAATTGGTATTAGATTTTTCTTGTCGGAATGCTGCAAAAATTTATTTTGGGACTATGTAAGGTCTCCCTGTTACGAGGCTGGTTCATGAATTTTGGATGTCCAAGTGTGATTACTGGCTGATAATACACTCGCCCTTAACCTGGAGAATTCTACCGGGACAAATGCTTTAGGGTAATCTTATTTGAGAAACAGAATCATAAAGAAGGTTATATCAAAGGACCAAATGGCTGAGTCCTTTTAAATCCTTGCAATATAAATCATTAAATAAAACTGGCCTGGTTAGTCTTTTGATAGAACACCGTCATGTGACCAACTTCTCATGACTGCAAGTTTGTTGGTCGTGATTAAATGAGATTTTTGGAATAGGGTTGATCAATGAATAAGTTTCTTCTCTCGTCTTTTGTTGGGCTGTGATCAGTGAAAAAAGCCAAATCTCCCTAGGACTGTTTTCTTTTTGAAATTGCTGTAACTGCACGAACATAGCGCCAACTTTTTTTTAAAAATACGTGTGTGTATTCAGAAAATTTGTGAGTGGATTAAAGCCGTATTTACGTTTTTGAATAAAATGATATCAAATGCACCATATCTGAAAAGTTGTTCACTGGCAGGAATGGAGTTCAGTTTTAAAATTCTCTAATAAATAAAAATGACTTCAGAGATGATTCAGAACAATGAGCCTTTAATGATTGACTGGATTTGGGGAAAATATTGCTTCCTTTCAAAATAACTTTTTGGAGATGCATTTACCGGGGGATCGTTTAAGGGCAGTCAACGGTAGAATAATATTTTTACCCTGACCCAGGCACATAGTCTCTTAGTGGCTTTTTTTAATTCTTAATTTGAAAAAAAATGTTCAGACTTGGTTGACAGTCTGTCAGGAAAAAAAAAAAAAATTCCAGAGTTCAGTTTTCAGTTTTTATCTTCATCCTAACCTTCACATATTTTCATCACAGAAATCAATTTGAAAGAATAAAAAAAAAAAGATATCGCTGACCTGTTACATTACCCCACTTCGGACACTCACTAAAATGAGAGTTCAGTAATCATTATTATAAAATTATCGTGATTTCTTAAAAGCAATCAGTGCTTAACTCCTACGTTTTCTCTTTCATCTTCAGATTTTTGGCTGATAATACCATTTGCACATTCTATAAATTAAAGTGAGCTGTTTTTCAGATGAAATGTAGATTTGCTTTGGACACTTAGTCAAAATTGATGTCATTCATTTGGTACTAAACTGGACAAAAGTATCTACAATCAATAATTCGAAGATTGGATTTCGATTGCAAAACTGAGTGTCTGCGCAAACACACTCCCAATCAAGCACTTACTCAATCACACTCAATACACGCACACACCCGATCACAATCACCCGCCCACACTCACCAATACGCGCTCACACTCATCAACACTCACCCACACCAGTTCACACTCATCAACATTCACCGACGCCCGCTCCAACTCATCAACATTCACCGACGCCCGCTCCAACTCATCAACACTCACCCACACCTGCTCCAACTCATCAACACTCACCCACACCCGCTCCAACTCATCAACACTCACCCACACCTGCTCCAACTCATCAACACTCACCCACACCCGCTCCAACTCATCAACACTCACCCACACCCGCTCCAACTCATCAACACTCACCCACACCCGCTCCAACTCATCAACACTCACCCACACCCGCTCCAACTCATCAACACTCACCCACACCCGCTCCAACTCATCAACACTCACCCACACCCGCTCCAACTCATCAACACTCACCCACACCCGCTCCAACTCATCAACACTCACCCACACCCGCTCCAACTCATCAACACTCACCCACACCCGCTCCAACTCATCAACACTCACCCACACCCGCTCCAACTCATCAACACTCACCCACACCCGCTCCAACGCATCAACACTCACCCACACCCACTCCAACTCATCAACACTCACCCACACCCACTCCAACTCATCAACACTCACCCACACCCGCACAAACCCACCAACACCCACCAACATCCACCCACGCCGGCTCGCACCCACCAACATCCACCCACGCCGGCTCGCACCCACCAACATCCACCCACGCCGGCTCGCACCCACCAACATCCACCCACGCCGGCTCGCACCCACCAACATCCACCCACGCCGGCTCGCACCCACCAACATCCACCGACACCTGCTCGCACTCACCAATACCCAGCCACCCGCTCACACTCACCAATACCCAGCCACCCGCTCACACTCACCAATACCCAGCCACCCGCTCACACTCACCAATACCCAGCCACCCGCTCACACTCACCAATACCCAGCCACCCGCTCACACTCACCAATACCCAGCCACCCGCTCACACTCACCAATACCCAGCCACCCGCTCACACTCACCAATACCCAGCCACCCGCTCACACTCACCAATACCCAGCCACCCGCTCACACTCACCAATACCCAGCCACCCGCTCACACTCACCAATACCCAGCCACCCGCTCACACTCACCAATACCCAGCCACCCGCTCACACTCACCAATACCCAGCCACCCGCTCACACTCACCAATACCCAGCCACCCGCTCACACTCACCAATACCCAGCCACCCGCTCACACTCACCAATACCCAGCCACCCGCTCACACTCACCAATACCCAGCCACCCGCTCACACTCACCAATACCCAGCCACCCGCTCACACTCACCAATACCCAGCCACCCGCTCACACTCACCAATACCCAGCCACCCGCTCACACTCACCAATACCCAGCCACCCGCTCACACTCACCAATACCCAGCCACCCGCTCACACTCACCAATACCCAGCCACCCGCTCACACTCACCAATACCCAGCCACCCACACCCGCTCATACTCACCAACACCCAGCCACCCACACCCACTCACACTCACCAACACCCAGCCACCCACATTTACTAATACTCACCAACACCCAGCCACCCACATTTACTAATACTCACCAACACGCAGCCACCCACACCTACTCATACTCACCAACCCCCACCTAACAACACCCGCTAATACTCACCAAGACCCACCCACTCACGCTTGCTCACTCTCGCCCCCCACCCACGCCCGCTCACACCCCAGGATCACACATACTCACAAACACATGCAGTCAATCTTACTCAACTAATCTTACTCCCTCACATGCATAAATGTGCCCTCAGTCATATGCCCCGTATACGCCCCACAAACACATCCATTCCGAAATATACACACATCAATTACATATGCACTCACAACAATTATACACTTACTGGCACGTAATTATATTCACTCAAATATGCAAGCCCATACCATATTGTATATGTCCAATCACAAACGCATACATGCCCAATCATTCTCACGATTACACACGCGCATACCGAATGACACATGCATGTACACATACACACACGTGGGTACATGCACACATATCAATTATTCACTCACACATGCCCAATTATACTCATGCAAACATACGTGCCCAATTATGCACACATATGCACACACACTGTACCCACTTATGTACTCACGCTCGCATACACACACACGTACCTAGTTATGCACTCACGCACGCATGCACACACATGTACCCAGTTATGAACACATAAACACGCATACATGTACCCAATTATGCGCTTACGCATGCATGCACACAAGGACCAAATTATGCACTCACTCACTCATGCACATATGCACATACACACATACCCAATTATGTACTCACTCATGCACATACACACATACCCAATTATGTACTCACTCATGCGTACACACACACTCAATTGCGTACCTACTCACGCACACACACATTCAATTATGTACTCACTCACGCACACACACACATATACCTAAATATGCGCTCATGCATACACACACATCCAATTATGCATGCACACACATACATACCCAGTAATGTGCATACATGCATGCACACACATACTCAGTTATGTGCACCCATGCGCACACACATACGTACCCGGTAATGTGCACACACGCACATACACACATACATACCCAATATGTGTGCATATACACATACCCAGAAATATTCACACATGCGCACACACACACATACCCGGAAATGTGCACACACTCACATATACCTAAAGATAGGTGTGTGGTTTCTTTGAAGATTATTTATCAGTTTCTTGGAGTGGTTTCAATTAGGAACTCAATAGAAATCGTCCCTTTGAACGATTCCAATGATTTGATTCACATCTTTGAAGGTACCGCCTTTCTTTTTACAATTTTCCAAGTATGACGGAAAAAAACCCATATTGAGTCTTTCCATACCCAGAGAACTTTAAAGTTCCCTCTTAAGAGAGCAAACAGCCATTATTAATCAAAATATTTGGAGAAAATTTATTACTCCTACATAATTGTTCCTTTAGATAAAATGACTAATTCATCTTTTTTTTTCAAAATGGACAGGACGTTAAGAGGTTTTAGATGCACTGGCATCTTCAGTACCGATCATCCTTCCTGACTGACTTACTAACGTGGGAGTTACGTCCCTTGTTAGATCTCGAATCGAGAATGAGCCACACTTTTTGTTTCTAGAAATCAGTAATCTATCAAGAAATATGATCATGATTCTTGTACAATAAAATGGTACACCTCAGTGTATGCATGATCTGACTTTCAGGTCAGTTGCCTCCACGAAAATACCATTTATTGGTACAGGTTTGTTACTGGCTTTCAGGGAGATAACTGACATATGCAGCTGCAAACCGACTTTCCATGATGAAAGGCAGATGAGTTTGGCAATCTTTGCACGATTGCACGAGATTGATTTTGAATTTGTCCGTTTCAAAATTGGCAATACTGCTTGTCTAAAAGTGGCTATATCTTTACCATTGTTCAAGTAACGTTATTCCTTATCTAAAAATTCCATTGTCAGGGTTAATAGGTAGGTTAGGATTCGTAGAAAGCTTAGGGTCAGTGTTTAAATTTGGTGTTTTTAATTTCCAAATTATTTATCGGTTTTCTTTCGTTGTCTAAAAATGGAATAGACCCAAGAGTCATCAAAAAACAATTTGGCCATTCAAAATGCTGGTAACTGCTGCGTCAGAGCAAGGATTGCCGGTTAGCTCTATTACTTAATTATCTGAATCATTCATCTATTTAAAACAATTGTCTTATTCTTCGAAAATAGTGATCTTTCCTTTTCTTTGTAAACTTTCATTTCACAAGAATTTTCTTTTGTCTGATTTCTTCACAAGGCCTGGAGGGCGTTACAGGGTTACCTCTACAATTCTTGCAGATGAAGTACTTTTAACGTTGAAAGGAATTATCGAAGATACATGCAATTTTACATTTCTGAGAGTTGAGCTTTCGGATAACAAGTGTGGTTAATGGTTAGCAAAGATAGGATTGCTGCAAAAGTCAACAAAATTGCCACAATTTACCATGATCGCTTATTTCTCGGTCTGACTGAGGAGGTGAATTGATATGGTATCGCTGGAACTGCAAGAACAAGCAGTCAATAAGAAAAGGCTAGTTTTCCGGGACAGTCATCTGTCGCTAATGAAAATCACTATAATAACGTACAGTTGTTGGGTATTTGACACGTTGCAAGAGAGGCCTGGATAGTGTCAGAAGCAGTAGTGGATTAGGCTAATTATCATGGAAGCTTTTGAGTCCTGTCTAGAATTGAATCCTCTACAAATCAGGGGAAAAATTGTAGACGGCAATTCTATTGTTGAAATAGATGAAAGTTTTTGCACCAAAAACACAATCGAGGTCAATTTTTTAATTGGCAAAATTGAATAGCTACAAATGGGTAATTTTCTCCGATGTTCAAATGACATTATTTCTGATAGGGCTTTACGTGGGTAGGTTTGGAAGTGGGATGAATAATCATTTGTCTAATGTTGGTAACTGCAACCATGATTCTACCCCGAACCACCTACCATAACCTCAACTCTAAACACGAACAATATAAACATAATTTTCCCCTGGAAAATAGACACCTGAAAAATTAAATCTGGCAGAATCATCACATTACCCAATTTTGATAAAATTATCGATGATTGTTTATTGAAGGACAGATTTTGAAAATTTATTCCAAATATCAGGAAATATTTTCCTAATGATTCCTACTCAAACTTTCATTTCAAAGATTTGTTTAATTTAATCGGTGGTGTTTTCATTGATTGTTACACATTTGATAGATATATCCATTGAGATGTCAGTCATGTCTACTTTTTTCAGGGGAGAACTCGGGAACTACTCAAACTGAATTTGACTGATAACATTGATATAATGCTTTAAAAATGATGAGTAAAACTTTTTCCTCTGCATTCCAGGCCTGAATTATAATTGAATAAACATTAAAAAAAAAAGATAGTGCCAGGAAGAAATATATTTTGATTTTCTCTTATTTCTAATTCCCAACGTAAGACTCTCAGAAACTTGCCTGAGCAATTTCATTAAAAAAATAACCATAATTGATATCTCAAGAGATTTATCTTTTAAATGTGTAAAAATCAATGAAGACCTCAATGTACAGCTTGAGATTAATCATCAAAATAGTAAGAATCATACAGAAAGAAACTTTTTTTCCGACATTTAGAATGATTATGGTATCTCTATTTCCTTGTTTCAAAATGACCGCTGTTCCAGCTGTAAAGAGGCAGACATCGATGGTGGATTTAGAGTTAAAGAGAAAGAAACTTATCCTAAGAATACTATCCCTGAAGCTGGAGTGATGGTCATTTTGAAATAGGGAAGGAAAAGATAGCCAAAATTCGTTTGTTTTGAACTCCCCAGTTCAACGATGAGAAATTATCTTATTTCAATTTTATGTGCTTTTTAGGCCCATGAACTTTGAAGAAATGTTCTTTCAAAAACATGTAAGGTTTTACGAGGAGTGTATTTACAATATAACTATAATGATGGTGAGCATTCACTGTCATATTTACGGAAATTGGGCTCCCATGAATTCTCTTCTTGCGTAGTTAAAAACTAATCTCAACCGAACAGAAGCACTGGAAAAATCGAATCTTGATCAAACAGAAATATATCTAAAAATGATTCTGGACTAATTAGTTGATTCTATTCAATTTTTTTCCAAACTTTTGGGTCAAAACTAGTCATTATATGTAATTACATATCTGATAATTTTTTTCTTTCTGCAACTTATCTTCCATCTCAATTATCGACTTCAATCCCTTGTCAAATTTTCTAAAATATGCTCGATCTAGAAACATTGGCTGGTTAAAGGTATTTATTCCTCGTTATTTGCACAAAACAGTTTAAAAACTTATTTCTGAATATCTCAGTCAAGGGCAGAATATCTCTTGTTTTGAAAAAAATCCCCAAGAAACCTAAAGCTATTTATTAACAATAAAAAAGCCAACCAAACTGATAATTAATGTAAGACGTAAGATGGTAAAGAAGAAGGAAATAAAAACTCACTAAACTTAGAACTCGAGAACTCATCCATTTTACTTAGTCTTGCTCTCCAGACTGTTGAAGATCGATAAAAAATAAACATTTTACTCTTGTTCATAGAAGCCTGTAAAGGAACGTGTTAGTATTATTACAATTTGATCATTTGAAACGAATTCGTCTTCTGTGCAAATCTAATGTTTGCTGCCAAATATATTTTGTGAGGCTATTCTTTCTCTGCTCCTTTGCAACAGCTGACTGTAGAAAGTCATCATTGCTTGCTTAAAACAGTCCTATTTTGCTAAAAATCGACGGATATATACCAAATAATCTCAAATGTACTGCATACACAAATGTATGTTATAATAAAAAAAGAATAACACGTTTTGAGACGTGTTATCTTGCTTGTGGCCCTGGACGCGTGACTTGCTGAGACGAACCATCTCTCGTCGAGCAATTCTAAACCGCCATGGATATGTATGTGATATTATTATAAATTATGGCTTGTGAAATTTCGATTTGAATTTTTCGGAAATGTTTTCTGTCCATCCGTAGAATACCAAATAGCTTTGCCATAAAGCCGTTTGTGTGCTGGACAAAAGCATTTCATTTTGAATGGATGTCATTTGCAAATATCTGAGGAGTAATTTGTCCTTGGAAGACTCCTCACTATTTGTTACAAGGTCGAATACTATTCTACTTCACAACTACAGGAGAATTAGCTATTTCAGTGTACTAATTTCTTAGTCGGGGTCAACTGTGGTGCAATGGCCAACAATACTAGCACTCGAACCATCATAGTGGTTTGTATCCTTGGGTGCACCAAGCAATTCTTGTCGTTACAGGGAGATGATTGCAAACAAACCATGCGTTTTAATGTTAATTAGAGGAATAAATAAGCATCCACGCATCAGAATACAGGTTTTTTGAAATTCAAGACTGTTAGAATTAGGATTCAGGGTTATTATAATCAATGGTAGAATGGTAAACCTTACAACCACATAAGAATATTAGTTTTTATGGAAAAAATTCGTTTTATGAGGGAGGGGGGTATTTACATTGTGACTATAATACCATATTTGGAACATACTTTCTGCCATCTTACTGGAAGTACAGGTTTAATAAAAGAGTGATTACGAAATATTACGTTCATTGGGAAATGAGAAATCTTATCCCTAACCGTGAATCCTTATAACCATGATCTCTAATACATATTCGAATCCTGGTCCTGATACATCCCCCCACTGCCAAATCTTTGTTCTGATACATTCCTCCAGCTGAATCCTAGTCCTGAGGTACATTTTCTTTACGCTGTATTGACTCTAAAGTAGGGGTCGAGCTCGCAATTTTTTGTTTTGTTTATGTGGAAATAAATGAAACTGAAATGAGAAAAAATTGCAACAGATAGTTGGTATTTTTGGTAAGAAAGTTGGATGTTAAATTTCAAAGAGTAGTCGACACACTGGATATATATTATAATAAGGAAATCGTCATTATCTCCGATAAAATGGTGCAAAACAAGCGCCAAATTGTGTATCATAGTTACATCATAAATAAGAGCCCCTTGTAAAACCAGAAAAAAATTCTCCCAGTGAATGTATTATCTTATGGATTGAAACGTTAGAATTAAAAAGGAGATTTTGTAAATGATTCTCACATTTTGTCAATATTAATTTTGCCAATATTGACCTTTTTAGAATTTAAATTGTCTGACCCTAAATTGAAAATTGTGGGTAAGATTTTGAGATCTCGATAAGTTCAGATCTTTAGAACGCGTAACTCCTAATAAAGCCGCAGTCTTGCATCTGATTCAACTCTTTGAAATGGGTTAAGATACTAACTGAAGATGACATGAGAGTTGAAATAAATCTCAATTGAACGGATGAATACACATTATTCCAGTTAACAGTGCCATTATCACTGAATTATGAAGCAGGTGTCTGTAGCATAACCTGATATGCCACTGTTAAGAGATAAACTGAGTGTCATAATTTATGTAATGCAATAAAAATGTTTGATGCTTTCTTTGTTGAATTATGCCAGCAGTTTATCATCGTCCTCGTATTTATTTTCAATTTACAGAAAAACAAAACTGCCTCAGTTCACGTAGATTGCACAATATTCTGTCGAGAGTTGCGCAGTAAATGCGTTGCTCAAAATGATTTTAGTTTAGAACTTGACGTGTGAACCATGAACCCCCTAAACTTGACCTCATCAAAATTATTGCACCATAGACGGGATGTTTGATTTGTCAGTGAATTCTGAGTGTAACACTTCACAATGGTTGCATAGGGGGAGCACCCTGATCCTAGGGAGGAGAGCTGGGGGATTTCACAGATTTAACTATCCTGTGGGGATCTGGGGGAAAGGACTCGGAAATGCCGCTTTGATCCCATGCAGAAGTACCGATTTAAGCGTTTATAATCCCTTCTTTAAATCGTACTGAATCTGATCTCGATTCCCTTCGATTGATTGGTAATGTAGATTTTTAGCTAATTGTTAGTAGTTTCATTAAAACGTTGTCTTCCGAAAGGGCAATAACCAGGTTAGACACAGTGCAAGATAAAAGGATGACGGGCGCTACTGTTCAATCTTTTTATTTCAACTGGAAGATATTTGATTCATTTTATGTTAATTGCATCCTTAACACTAACCTTGTTTTTTTTTCAATACCAATTGTAGTCAAATGAATAAAATACGGTTTCAAATGGTCAGTGTTTTATTTCATTCGTTCCATAATAGTTTAGCAGCTGGTAAACTTGTCAGCTAAAAAATCAGCCTCCTCACATAGTACTGAAAACGCATTGTTGAAACTCATACACACAAGCGAATGCCACTTTTTGAATCATAATTCAACCGAGATATTCTACTGTGTCCTAATGTGACATAGAACTAAAACAGTTCTTTAGTGGTATTTAAGACTTGATTGTAAATGCATTGAATAAAATAATGTACATGAGTACATTCAGGAGAGAAATAGGTAGCAAAATGTTTGATATTCCATTACATGATCAGTTGGACAGTCTGGAGAATGGAACCAACATTTTTGTTTACTAATATATATCTAGGATTACACTATATCTCATGCAAATCCAAATATTAGTAAAAGTAATTTAATTTTTATACAAGGTATTATCATAAAACAATCTAATGTATGTGAATGTAACAGAAAAAAATGAATATTCCTGGGGATACAGAGTGGGTAGTAACATAGTCTGTGAATGAAATAGATAACTCGTTTTAACCTTAAAGTGGAGTGAAGAAGAGTATTCGTTGAAGCCGAAAGTTATCCCTTGTTTGGTAAATAAAATCGATAGTTTGACACATTTAATGGAAAAAAAAAAACATTCAGAAAATCCAAATGAAGTTCGGTTGACCCTTGTTCTATTTTCGGAGTAAGAGTTCGGCATTAGGTTTTCGAGGTCCCAAATTTCATTCACATGAAAGATTTTTTTGGACTAGGGACGGGGCTTTATCGGTTGTTGGCGTGAAGTGTCACGTGTTATATTGATTTTCTTTCGAAAGTGTTTCGTCTCTTTCTCACAAAATAAATTCATCTGATTTAGTTGAAATTTGATTTAATCAAAACAAGACTGCTGTGATCTTAATTTTTTAATCCTATATAGCTGAGTGAATTACAAGTACATGTTCTCATGGCCCGGATAATTCAATTTGCTAAAATACTGGAGGGATACATATGGAATCTGATATATCCACCTTATCTAGGATTATCAAATTTAGGTCCCCAATAGTCCCTGATCCACGTGTTTGTCGCATTTATCGAACTGTTGTTACTTTGGATAGATCCATGGGTTCGATAAAGCCGAAATTCGTTATAACAAGGGTTTACAGTAAATTCATATCATATTGTTACTTTGGATAGATTATATTTCAAAATGTTTTTCCTTGAAGCCATTTTCAACATTGCGTGTGTGAACCGTCAATGCTTTGTATAGAAATGTTGTTTTTTTTTTTATTTAAAAAAAAAAAATTTGATTGAAAAATCATGTATCACTGTAAGTCATTCTAAGCATTTAAACTAGGATCTTATCAAAATGTTTTGGCTGAACTCCAAAACTGAGTATTTAAGTTTAATTTAAAGATCAGACTGCGTCGTAGATAGATCTGGTTATCAAAGAATTGTTAGTTCATGTAAAAACGTCACGGATATAATTGAAATTTGATGTGATGATTTAAAAAAAAATAAATAAAATGACTGAATTCGTTTGAATGGATGATTCCATTGGAATCATGATTTTTCCTCCGTTTCAAAATGACCGCTGCTCGAGCTGTAGACTGTCTGATGCTTATGGCAAATTTAAAGTCAAAGAAGCAGACGACAGTAATCCAACCCTAAGAATATTAACCCCACCACTAAGCGTAAAAATACCGACCCTGAAGCTGAAATGGTGGCCATATAGAAATGGTCAAACAGCAGCCGCTTCGATTGTTTTAAATAGTGCGTAGGGGATTTTTATCAGCAAAATACTACTCTTAAATGGATTGAAACAGAAGAAAAAATTAACATTTTTCATTGCTGTAGGAGATAAGACGGTGATGATGGTAAAAACAATATTTGGTACGATTTTAACTATTTTCGTTATCATCGTTGCAACTCTTGTTTTGAGAAGTCCTTGGTGCAGCAAAATACTGCACAGTCACCGGAGTTGAGCAACATCGAGCTTGGTCATCATATTGATGAGCATCTGGGAATACTAAGTGTCGTTACCAGTAGCGAGCATCCATGTAGCTGAAGCAACGTTGAGCCTCGTTAGCCCTTGGATGGGTGACCATCAGGTGCCGTAAGTCCTGCCACCTTACTAATCTCCAAATGTATCAAACTCTCCTTTTTTTATCTTAATCACGGGAAAAGGCGTGGACCATGGGGACAACACTTCATCCATAATAATTGCCCAAGCATAGCAGCTCAAAGCTGTTCATCCATGATTAACGTTGGTCAACAGGGGTTGGGGGTGGCTCAGTCTCGTTACTTGATACGGCTGCAATATCCATTGGCATCAAACATTTGAGCCCTTCTCTCGAATTATCAGATGGTCTGCTGGATAAATACAATTTACTTGATTATTTCTGAAGGGAAAATGATTTCCAAATAAATATTTACAACTGTTTTATAAATGTTTCTATTCATATTCCTCTTATACAAATTATTTTTCACACCGTGTAACCAAATTTAAATTGTTTTGTTTTCATTTGGAGAGCAAAAGTTGAAATGATTCCAAATGAAATAAAACGCTGTGCACTGATGGGTCAGATTAAACTTGTATCGATTCTCACGCACTAATTGGTGAAGCAGATATTTTTGGGATTGTAATGGAACATTGATTCCCCTGCCCTGCAATCTAATATTAAATTGGTCTGGTTAATCACTCAATTGGAACTGCTTCGTGACAAACGTGTTTTGGCAGCATACGTTGTTGGGATGATCAATTAGTGAAAATTAGAAAAGGGATGATCGATGACTTATTCACTTCGCTCATCTATTGTTGGGCAGTGATCACTGACAAGTCCTGTGTTTCAGAAAACAAGTGAACGTTTCAAATCACTGACTTGAAGGATCAGTTTAGCATAAACTTTCATTGCAAACTGATCCTCCACTAAAATATGCAGGCGGATTTCAAAAATAGAAATGATTATGCAGACGTAATGATATATGTATAAATTTACAGTCCAAATCGTGTTTTCACTCCCAGGCCCCACAGTGAGGACGGTGTTTTTAGGGGTGATAGGCACATCCATCTCTTTTCCATGAATGAAAAGTTTGGTCTTTGGCAGAAAGTTCAATTTGGGATTCATCCAATCAGAATCTTCCCCCCCCCCAAAAAAAATCTCCTGGTCACGAATGAACTTTCTCCGAAAATCTAGGTACCTTGATTTCCAAAAAGGGTATTTTCTATGACATACAGGATCTTAAGCCATTCATGTGTAACACATTGCGAATAGTTTTTTTTTAAGTAACTGATGTATTAGTTGCTCCTAAATAATCTCAGATTCCACTTCCCTCTGTCTTTGGATTCATTTTGACTGTTCTCAACGTCCCTCAAGTTGTTGGCGGAGGAACTTTCTGTGGAGGTTCCTAGGGGTGCCAAATTTCTTAGACTTCCGAACAATCGATCCAAAAGTACTGACAGGGATACTTAATATAATGGCAATGGTCCCGTTGCTTAAACCTTTATGACGTTGCTTATTTGCGACAATTTGGTTGGTTGAGAGCTCCTCTACTTTAATCGCTTCAAGAGGGTAAAAATAGTGAATGGCGACGTTGATGAATCTATATCTTTGTTAACCATAGCTGGAACATTCTAAAAGTTTTTAAGCCTGCATTTATTCTTGAATTACTTTTTTACGATGAAGTTTTGTGTCCAAATACTATTTTACTATTACTTTTGATTATATAATTTTTTTTTATTTTGCATTGTATATTTTTAAATATGTATTAACGATTGGTAGCCAGACAAGTAAAATTATCTAAAAAAATGAAGCTCAAGTTGAAAGTTCTGGCTGACTGTATCTAATACAGATTTATAACAATCTTGTGTTAAGGCTTTGTTTTAATCATGCAACAAGGAAAAATGAGTTTTGAGTTATCGGGAAAGGATAAGTAGAATAGTTATGTAATAAATAAGCAAAAATCAAAACCATGGAAGAAATGTAGACAAAATGGATTTACTTAATTCCGTATTTTAGTGTAAACATGTTTACGTTGAATTTATAACATGACAAATAGAAAGAGTTCATTCCCCTCAACAATAAATACACACAACGTATTTTTGTGCATTACATGAAATATTCATTCCCACTGATAATTAAAGCTATTTGATGAGCTTACATGCATTTTTTGTTTGTTTACGCTAAAATGAAAATCTCATTTGTTGATCTATCCTTTTGATAGGACATAATGATAGATATTACGTAATGGGGACTCTTAAGACTTCATATTTGATCACACATTGAAAGACTTTGAGATGACTTGAGATCTAAAAAGTATTAAGATTAGGACACTTGAATTATGAAAAAAAAACCCTCAAAAATAGCTCTAGGCTTCTTAGTGCTAATCCATAAATAAATATTTCAGACCGGTACATTCTAGTAATATTATTTTTAACACAAACTTCAATAATATTTTGAATCCAAATCATCATGAACTTACATAATCGAAACTTATATATAATATGAGTGGTGATGTCCAAACATTTTCGGAGTTAGGGTAATTGCGTGATTTTGGAATGTTACCTTATGAGGTTATGATTTTAAACTCACAGTTCGGATATCGACTTGGATTATTTATTCTCTTGATTGAATCTGTAATGTGAAATAATAATTATTGCTTAGTTTTAGCTTTATATTGACTAAGTGTAATTGAATGGATAATGAAAGAAATAAATGATGGCGTTACTATAACCATTTCATTCCCACCATTGAAATCAATAGCCATTGCCACGTCTTGAAAGGATCCAGAAGGTAGACTTTAATATTACTTCGATGGATTTATGAAAGAAACTCAAAAACCTGAATGTAACTATTAAATGCATCGTCAAAATAATAAGAATAAGACAAATATCGTTCTATTCCGCTATTTTTAATATCTATTTATTCACTTACTTATTTTTTACAATTCGTTTTTTAATAAGTATCCAATGTTTGAAAAATTCAAACATGCCGATAATTGCCATTACATTCCTTAGTAGTTTTTCAAGTAAATATTATATTCCTATTGTTAATGACTGCGTAGGTACTCTGTATTTGCTACTTTCCAAAGGGTTTTTTGTTTCTTTACAACAAAAATAAAAAGTTCTAAGACAATGATAATTACCGTCGCTTCTTTAATACTCTTTTCAGGATCTCTGAAAGTGTTGATAAGATTTGAAAATATAGCTCTATAATGTATATGAATGTTGTTTCATATTATGGATCATTTATTTTGAAACAGGATTTACGTACATGAGTTAACTAAAAACATGCTTAAAGATGAGGGATCAGTAAGTATAGCAGACGTGATTCACTGTTTGTGTCACTTCTATTGAGTGTTCATCCATGTGAATATTAAGTCTGCTGTGTATATTTTGATCTCAGACTGCATGTAAACCAAGTTATATCATCTCTAGGAATACTAATTTCGAGTTTCTCCTCGACCAACATATTCAACCGATAATTTTGATATTTTTCCAACCAACCTTTGATAATTTTTGCACGTCGTATACCATCTTGCTCCTATCCTTTTTTCCCTTTAGATAAAACAAATTATTCTGATGTATAAAACAATATCACGTTCTGAACGGCAAAAAACATATCAATGGGCTATTTAATAAATATACCTAGACAATTTGTTACTTGGAATTCCATGTTCGATCTCCGATCACGCTCAATTAATCAGACAAATTGAACAGAGCCAAATGTTTCCCCGTTTCCAATTTCTAATCAATAGAATGGTCTTTCACTGACGAAGACTGGATCTACCTCTTTTAGTTACTTAGTTTCCCTAACCTTGATATAAATTTATTCAATTTGATATACATTATTCATTTACTCTATTTTTATAATCTTGTTTACGTATTCTTTAAAGGGACAGAATGTCTAGCAATGGCATTATTAAACTGTCTAGAAGTCAATTCGATTGGCCATTCTTAGAATTAGAAAAAAACAATGAATAAATCTTAGTAGCTTGAGCTAATTTTGAATATTCTGATATAGTTCAGTAAAACATAAAAAAAACGGAATACTACTGGTTTGATATAGCATGGGTACAATATTGAACGGAAATGTTTCTCGTTTATCAAACAATTTATAGATGAAGATTCCATTCTCGTGTTTCTCTGGATTTCTGAGATGTTGTATTATTATTTCTATTATTATTCGGACTATCCTACGTGTCCATAGCGTAATGGTTACAGAATCAGACAGAATTACTGCAAGTAATCTAATGGTTCTAAGTTCAATCCCAGTGTGAGACAATAATAATTCGAAAATACTACTAATGCTAAGAGGGGAGTGCGGTCAATATACCCCCATCGGTTGAATAGAGGGTTTGGTTCGTTACTTCCCCACACCTACCAGATGATATGTCATAAAGGCCGTAGAGTGCAACAGCCGAAACGTTGTATGAAAAACAACCAAGATGAGGATAGTCCGAATAATAATTGGAATAAATTCCTTTATCGATTTTAATTTCCAAATCTATGGACGTTGCTTGCGTACTGCTACGTTCACAATTTAATCCAAGCTCCTTCGTACAATAATTTTTCTGAATATCTATATATATATAACATTTCTGAATATTTATATATATATATATATATATATATATAACAGTAGTTAAGCTTCGTTTTGCTATTTTCACATCCATCAGATAGACGATGTGATTGGGCCTTCAAATTATTTCTATGTTGTAGAAAGTTACGTTACTTTAATTAGTAATGTGTCGGTTGGATAAAGTAGTAATAATTTACCTTGCCACAAACATGATACTTCTTAATTTCAGATTTGTTTGTTCAGATTAAATTCAAAGTGACTGCTTTTGCTTTTAACTGTTACTTGAGTGTTTTCCACGCTTTCCTGTGTATACAAAGTTTTATTTGTTTATAACATTGAAATTATCTTATCTATAATTCACATTGTTGGCCTGCTTTCATGAAAGGGTTTAATCTTTTTTAATTTAAGAAACTTTTCCCTTATTTCTTTTTGTTCTGGTTTTTGAGCGTTTATTACATTGCAGTATTTTTCAACCTTCAATCTACTTTGAAATTATTCTGTTTTTGTCATTGACTAAGTTTATAATTTGGCTATCAGACATTCAATTTCTATTACAAGCGTATTTTGACTTTTCATATTTTCCTTTTCATTTTTCGCAGTTATACTTTTTTAAAACTTGGATTATTACGTCTTAATTTTATCTTTTCCACTAATTGCACATCGAAATGAGGTCTGAACATACGTTACTTTCAAAAGAGTATCAATGGATTTTTTCCTTTATCCCTGAATTTCCAATAATGAATGTAGGGCAGGCCATGTTTGCTATAGTAGTCAGCTCTTTGAATTTAATCTACATATTCTGTTAAATTTAGAATCTTTTTCATCGACGATTGTGTATATCTGGTCTTGGTATAATTTATCGTGTTAGGCACACGTGCACACGCCTACACGATATGATGTAAATTGAATATGTGTGTAAATGAATTTTATTGAACAACATCGGTGTTATATAAAATAACGGAGTATTTGTGGCCATGTGATGATCTTTGCATTTGTTTGTACATTTTCTTTTGTCTTCTAGGTTAGTGGTCCCCAAATGTTTCCTTTCACTTAGTTTCTCTTACTTAGGAGCTGCGGTGCACACGTTGAGAAACACTGCTCTAGGTTTTTGTAGATAACTGTATGTATATCTTTAGTACCAGAAGATTAGAACACTGCAATCGTAATGCCCTTAAATATGGAAAAAAATCCGAAAGACCTGAGCAACTAGGGACCAATAAGCCTACTAAACTGCGTCATTAAACCTTTTTATCAAATTGATCATCAACCAAATCGAAACTTTGAATGGAAACCAGCCACAGGAACAATCTGGATTCAGAAAGAGCTACTTAACCGTCTTCAGTAAACCAAATATAGGAGAAAGCAGCAGAATATAAAATGCCACTTGCTGTGGCATTTTTTGATTGGAAGGTGTTCGACTCATTGGCACTATAGTACAACAAAACATAGAAACCATATTTGTTGTAGTATTGCAACATATCAGTTCCTTTATCAGGATGCATAAGGACTCAACCTTTCCGAAGAAAAAAGGAGTGAAACAAGATGATACTAGCTCTCCCAAGCCATTCACAGTTTGCCTTGAGATGATCCTCCTAAACCTAGACTAGTAAAACAGAGGAATAAAAGTAGACTGCAAATACATATGTAACGTCAAATTTGCTGACGGAGGCATCTTTTTTTGCTAAGGTCTTTCATGAAATACAAATAATACTAAAAAGCAAGAACATTGGTCCGCAACACAAATTTCATGTACAACAAACATGTCAAGGACAAAGACACAAAAATCAGAAAAGAAAATGCAGAGCTGAAGAAAATAGACCACCACTTCTACTTAGGAAAACATATCTTAATGAAATCCTCGTGATAAATCAAAGAATTACACTAGGACGGCAAGCTTTCGGTAGAGCAAGCTCGAGTTTCAAGAGTAAATAGTCCACAAGTCCTAAAAGAAAAGTTTTATTCCAGTGCATCCTCCTGATAGTCGCTTATGGAGCAGAAACATGAAAAATAGCCAAACAATTTGCCCTCAAACTGAACACCGTGCAACAAGCACAAGGTAAAATCATGCTCAATATCATATGGAGAGACCAGAGGACAGCATATTACATTAGAAAGGAAACATGCATATTATAAAATCCATTAAGAGATTCAAATGGCAATGGGATGGTCATGTTGCAAGAATGTCAGACAACTGTTGGACACAACGGTACACCGTGAGGATCCAGAGAGATGATATCCAATATTGCAGCTGGCAGGAATAAGATAAGCAAAGCAAATTTTCGCTCCACGACTCCCATAATAGAGGTGTTGCTAGTTTTGAAAAAGTTAATGTCCATCGACGGATGCTAAAAGGCTGACTATATTCATCATTAGTAACTTCTCATTAGTTATGGTGAATTCCTAGCAAGGCTAAGTGTTTGGAGATATTCTTTGCATTCAACAGTGACTGTCTGCTTTGTAGCATTAGTGTACATTTAATGTGCATTGACTTTGCATAGATAAGTCATCGCTTGAATATTCAAATGCATTAACCGTAATGGCCTTTACTGTATTACTGTGAAGACCATGAAGTGTTCTTACATTTGGATATTAGTATATGAATTACTGATACCTTGGACATGATTAGTCAATTTTTGCAATTGTGACCTGTTGAGTCATGACTGAGAGAGTTTGGCTGGATGGATATGTTGTGTTTCATAAATTGAAAAGTAAGTTTTAATGTCACAGGGGGATCAGTGCAAAGATATAAGTGTCATAATGTAGGTAACTTGAGAACTTCTGCGTAAGTTAGAGATTGGTCTTCAGGCACAAGATATGTGCATATCTCTAAACATCCTCTCAGTTTTAAATATTTATCATCAATGTTAGTTGTTAAGTGAAAAGTAAAAACCTTTTATGATAAAAGCAGCAACACATAAAAAGGTGGTTTTATTTCTCCGCAGTAACACTTTTCTGAAGTGTTCGTATTATCATTATCATTATCATTATTACTATTAATATCCCAAAGGCAAAATCTGGAGCGAAGACAAAATATCATCGACACGAAACGTGTGACAAAAATTTGTCCATTAAATGTCAACGTTATTTAAGTAAACAAGATGTTTGTGAACTTCATTGGAGCTTGACAAGATTAACGTGTCGGCTGGAGATTAGAAAATAATGTCACGCTGATGGTCTCTCCTGCTGTTCGACTAGACAAGGATAAACGAGTTGTATGAAACAAATCAAATAGAATACTCGAGTCAAATGAGTTTAAAGATATCTTATAACAGCAGGAGAGAGTATCTTCGTAATTTATGCCAAAATACACTTCAGATGTTGTTTTTGAACAACCACAGCTGTCCCTATTGCATGCATGCATATATATATATATATATATATATATATATATATATATATATATATATATATATATATAAAGTATTACTTGTTTAACCATATCTTCTATTTATGAAACTTTTTGTCTTCAGCCAAAAAATAAATCATATCTGTACCTTGCACAAATGAATCACTATACCTAGCATGATTATCATAAGTGATTATCTGAAATCTCCTCTGATATATCTACAAAATCGATCTTTCATCTGAAAGAATCAGTATAAAGAAATACCAGCACAAAATTTGGACACTGTAGGTCAAGAAAACATAGATTAAAAATGTACTTTAAAAAAAACTGAAACCGTTATTAGATAGTACCTTGTGGTATTCTCATGAAAGTGTTGAAGGTTGTAGCCCCCAAAATTTGACCATGGGAGCCAGGTGACACACACAGAAGAAATTAGCCCACTTGGCTGGTTCGACAGACTAAGCTGATTCGTTGACAATTCAACGTGCTTTTTAAGTGTTCCAATGATGTCATTTGCTGATTGATGAGCGTTAGAGAATTTTTTGTTCCGAAAATTTTTTTAAAATTTTAAAATATATTGAAGTATTTGATCAATTAAGAGCATATTCAAAAATCAAGTATTTAATTATTGAATGCTCTTAATACTTTGACTAAAGAGTACATTGTCAAGAGTACGACCTCTGACTCCAGCAATCGACGGAAAACACAACAAATAGCATACTTGAATCAGGAAAATATTTATCAAGATACAATACTGTCATGATACTAAACAATGCGACTTCACACTGGTATTAGAATTGGCATATAGCACTGCCGAAAGCGTTATATATTTCGGATGATATTTATTTTCATTGTATCAAGAGATCTGTTCGTATGCACGAAAACAAGAAGAAAATTACTAGAAGATTAGAATGACGTGCCTTATCTGTTATATATTCGAAATATTACAAGGTATTTGACAACTCGCTAGTAGAAATTCTGTCAAGTAAATTCCCTCACAGATGATATCTGTATCTGATAGATATCCTCTGCTTTGTCTTATCAGTCTGAATGAAAAGTGAATTTACCATCCTGGACCACTTAGCTACTTCAAATTACAGGCCTTTGATATTTTTCTTCAACTAGCATAAGCCCCAATTCAAAATCTTATTGCACTTTATGGCATTCGTTGTCCTCTAGTATTGTAAAGTCAGTTTGATGTGGCTTCACTTTGTTACCATTTTTTAAACGTATTTTTATAGTGCGTTGATATACAGCACATAGTATTCTAAATGAATCGGCTAAAGCTGATACTAGAAATAGTTACTATGTTATGTAAGAAAATGTCCTTGCGCAGAAATGGGTATCTAAACTCTTTAGTATCATAAACATAATAACAAAACAATATTTAGTACATGTTGTATCAAGAAATAAAGAGACCTCTCTGACTTCCATCTTACTTGCATTTCAGTAGATGTCTCAGGATGGAAGTGACGGATAAATATTTGATGTCTGAGTACAGCATAGTTCCCAGCCATATTTTCTAAACCAAATAAGTCCCAATGGATGTCTGCTGAATATTTTCAGCCGGGAACGATTGGGACTGAAATGTTGATATAAGTCTTTGATCAAAGATCAATATTCAAATACCATTTTATGTAATGCACTTCATGCTTTAAGTAATGTTATATAAACAAGAATTATGCATTAGATTGTAAACGAATTGTAAACTATAACCGACCCGTTAATAGCATAAATGACTTTAATCGAAATTGTTTGGATTATTTGATCGTGGTCATCAAATTTCTTCCCCTGTAAATCGGATAGAACATTACTAAAAAAGGCAAACTTGTTACAGGCTTGTTCTTCACGAATACGCATGTCGAGTTCGATACACAATCTCAAAGTACTTTGGACAAGCATGAATTCTCCTGAATTGAAGTTGAGATATAGCTCCTACTTGAATTGAAAATATGATTACTGTTTTCTGATAAATGTTTGGTTTAAGTTTGTAACATTGCAAGGGGATATAACCAGAAACCTTGACTCATTCTGAGCATTTGTATCTTAGTTATTACGAACCTATTTCATTGAGTTTGAGGTTGGAATCAACAGAAAATATTGATCATTTTAAACTAAATATTATATATATATATATATATATATATATATATATATATATATATATATATATATATATATATATATATTAAACTAAAAAATATATGCTGTGTCTTTTTTTCCTTTGAGAAATTGAACCATTCGAGTAAAATTGAGTTAATGCACACAAAGCACATATTTACCTATTTTCATGGATACGTGAGCTCACCTGGACCGAATTACGACCAGAATAATATGTCATATTGACAAAGTCCAACGTGTATATTCTCTTAATATTTCCTGGTTGACAAAGGGATTTTCATGATAGTTCTGACACCTAATACTACTTCAGCTACGTATAGTTGCTGTTGTGTAGAAATATCAACCGTTGATAGACATAACATCCATACGTAAAATCTACAAAATAGTAAATATATGACCAAGAGAAATAACTAATGTACAATATCGATGTTACCTTCAAAATAGTAATGTCAAAGGAATACATTTTTTTGTCACTGGAGATAAGATATTCTATACAGAACTGAAATACCTGAGTGATTCGCTCAAATCTCAAAAGACCTTTACAAAAACTCATTGATCTCAAGGGATTTTGATTCAAGGCAACCTATTTTTATACATAAGATCAGTAATATATATACATATATATATATATATATATATATATATATCCAGCTCGTTTGAATATCTCTAACCGGTTTCATGGGCTTAATGTAATTTGGCAACCAATCACAGCGCACTTTCCTGCGCATATGATACTCTTACATGAAGTTACTCAGTCGGCAGTGAGATACCATCTAGTAAGCTTGTCACTGTGACTTTTGCATTCGCAAAGACCAGGCCTGCCAATTCTCCTTTCTTGTGAAAAACGTTTCACTGGCAAGGTCTGCATGAATTCCTTCCAGTGTAAATTTGAGTGTCCTACTATTTCTGGTTTCTCCCCAGCAGGAATCACCGTTAAAGGAGGATTTTATTCGGATGCATACAGGGACAGTATTCTGTTTATTCCAACTGAAAATTATTGAAAGAAACTCAATTATCAGTTTCGATGATAGAGAGCAGTTATAAGACTCGATTCAAATCAGATAAACGACTTCTTTGCATGCAAGTCATCAAGAGATTTTCTCTGGTAACGGTCTGTAAACTATAATTTAAAAAAAATATTATATGTAAAGACACTTGAAAATTTAACCTAAGAATCGATGTCCTCTTGGTGCTAAGACTTATACGTATATCGTATTTTGCGAGGAAAACTTGCATTTTTGTTATCCTTCATGTTTCAAGGTCTAAGACCTTGTTAGCTGCATATTTAAAATGATTGGCAATGAGACATAGCGGGGTTAAGCACAAATTCAATTTACGAGCACAGTAAGAACTGACACTAACGATCAGTAAGCATAAAACTCAACACTTTGTCGGTTTCATTTTCTTCTGTACTTATTCATTTTAACAATTCTCAAATCATCATCATCATCATAATCAGCCTTTTAACGTCCTTCGTTGGACATAGACCTTCCCCAGGATTTGCCACACTTCTTTATCATGGGCGTTGCAGAGCCAGTACTTCCTGAACTTGTCTTGCTCGTCTCTCCATCAAATATTCTGCCGGCCTCGGTTTCGCAAGTGATCTCCGGGGAATCCATGTCGTGAGTCGTGATGTCCATCGGTTGTCTGCCATTCTTGCAACACGGCCAGCCCATTGCAATTTGAGATTTCGAATGGATTCTATGATGTCTCTGACTTTTGTCTTTCCTCGGATGTACTGTGCTGTCTGTGGTCTCTCCATGTGAGGCCCAGCATTTTCTTTCACGTGCACGTTGCAGGGTTCTCAATTTACGGGTCTGTCTCTTTAAGTTCCATGTTTCAGCTCCATAAGTGTTTATTGGGAGGATGCATTGGTTATATACCTTTCTCTTCAGGATTTTTGGGATCTTCTAATTTTTGAAGAGTCTATGTTAATGTCAACTTATCCATCGGAGCAAAAATCCAGGGATGAACACCGTTTTTTCTTCATGTATTACATTGGGTACTTGAATTTGAGGTATAATATTGTAATCACTTGTCTAATATGGGCACTCGATTTGACATCACTCTTTGGCAATCTCGTAAGATTTCTTGCTTCGATGTTTTACATTTGCGCATTGCAATGTGTTCATTTCTTCTTTTTGTCTATCGGTAATCATTGTAATTTCATCAAATAAAATAACGCCTACCTTAATAGATCGTGTGAATTTAGTGTGAAGCCAAAATTAATTTTTTAGGTTTTATTGGTTGGTTACTTGAATGCCTTTATCTAATTTAATAGACTTTTGCTTGAAAACATTTCTTAGTTGCAGGAGTTGTCACCTGTCATCAAATGGGCTTGGTTTTATTATATATATATTTATATATATATATATATATATATATATATATATATATATATATATATATATATATTTCTGCGTACATTCGAGTATAGAATGATCCTCCTACTTTGGTCCAGAATTGAATGTAAAATCTTTGTGTTATACACGAAGAAATAAGGTGGGTTAAAATAGTATGAGTTGAACAAAACATAGGAAAACTTTTTTGAATTCTGGCTTCCCAAGTGTTTCAGGTTGCATAATCATGAATAATTTAATTTTCATGACCAATAAAAACTATCTCAGCTGGTGAGACTTCACGGTGGACTTGTAAGAATTTAATGGCCATCTAAGGTATGAAAGCCTGGGTACAAGTTTGAAACATTGTCTTTGTGTCATCCAAACATGTTTATGACAGAGCGACTTCGTGTTGCGAATAAAAATGCTAATTTGTCTTATCTCATTGAATATATACGAAACAGGAAAAGATTTGGCATACGGGAGAACGTTAAAAAAAATTGCTCACATTGAATCGACCTTTTTATCGTTGTTGCCGAATCTGCAACTCCCCAGGATGAGCAGAACGGGGTTCATATACTGCCTGTACTAGGAAAACAGCTGTCAAAAATCAAAATATTATTTATGTATAAACCGGCCCTTCTGCATACGATCAGAGTATTCGTGTGTCCCACTTATCGCTCCAGACCCTTATGCAGAAATTATGCAACATTTGAGCATCGATTGAAATATATATATATATATATATATATCTCAAAGGCTCGATCCCCGTAAGACGGCCATTGCTTGATTTACTTACACGTTCTGATGATGCTCAATTTGCAACGAAGTGATTTCCATGCTATAGAAAATATATTCCTTACATAAATGTCTTTATGATCATCATATTCCGTTGAATAGAGATTGTCTTATTTCATACTGTTTGGATGAAGAAGACACACACACACTTATCCATATATATATATACATATGTACATATACGGTCGTAAAACATAGAAATGGATGATTTAAGTACTTTCTTAGAATTTCTGCCTTTCCAAAGGTGCTGTTAGCTGCAAATACGCTGTGCCCCGGTGGTTACAGGTTCGATTCCCACATGATGCTCAATTTATTTATTCTTACTTGATATGACGCCACTCGATTTGATACGAAGTATCTTCCATACCGGCCACTGTATAGTTCGTACGTGAATAGATTTTTAATCATCACAATCAGATTTGAATTGCCCATCTTATTTTACTTCATCAATATTGCTCCATATTTAAAGTATGTACCGTGGTTCGACGAGTTGGTTCTCTTATAGATTCTGAAATGCAGTCAAATCATCAACAGAGCTTATTAGTGGTGAAGTCGATAAGTATATACATATCTCAAAATGCTATTTCCGAAAATTGTTTGGGGGTGACTAATTTTAAATAGCGTACTGAAAAATCTGGTCCTCCTCGTTCTAGCAATAGCTGAATTATTTGATGTCTAATCGCATATGCCCACAAACGCCACAGACAGTAAATGCTCTTTTTTCATGTTTTGCATGTAACCAAGTGTGGCACGCCTCTAGTTATGCCATGAATTAGACAACATGCCAATGGACGCTTATACTTCTCAGTAGCAGCATAACGTACGCTTCTCTGGCAATGAAGTATACGTCAGTAGGAAGAAAGGGGTGAGACGCACTCAGTACCCGATGGCTGACCGTTGTCTATCACGAAGTAGGAAACACATGTCCTGTTCGCTTTTATTTACGAAAATCGCCAATAGTTAATTCAAACACTACGGGATCCTTAGTCCAGGCCCAGCATTTCTCATAAACAATCGTTGAAGTTGCCAAGTTTAATCTGAACTTCAGCGTTGGTTAAGGAACGGATTGTGTATCGATCGTTTCCCTCTTGCCCGACTGACGGTCGGTCCCGTTCGAAACGGGGTGTGCCTGCATATCGTTATTCGCAATGAAACCGATTTGAACAGCTGCCAAACTAACCTCGAGGTGATGTCAGCCACTGCCGACCCTAACCGTTCTATTTCCAAATAAGTGCCGCAGTAAGGAACATGTTCAAAGGCCCACGGAACAAACAGACGCTTCTCAGCGCTGTCTTTGGTTGCATTAAAGCAGCGTTTATGCACACATAAGTATTGTTAACTCTTCTCGCAGCCATTGCCTATAGGTGTTACAGTGATATTGTGAAACTAGCGATTCCGATATCCCTATCCCTAGGGATTTTGCGAAATCACTGAATTTTTTCAGTTCTCACGAGATCCCTAGTTTTACAATCAGTGCAATGATGTATTATGATGGTTACATATTTATGAATAAATTCATCTTACTGACGAAGCTACAGCGGGCTGGGGAACATTTTGAGTACATAGGAGTTAGTATGTCTTATAAAACCATAAAATTGTGATATTTTTCATAGATATTAAACTATCAGAACTCAACTACCATACAGCACACGCGATTCCATTAAATTATTGGCTGAAAAGACCGGTGAACGTATTCATAGTGTGATCATGGTTAATAAGCTTTTGATGATGGCAATCACCAGTGTAATGATTTCGATCATCACCAAGTGCTCCATTAGTGTGGCCTTGTTTCAAACTAAGCCACACTTGGTAAAATCATTCTGAAACAGAATATACTTGACATTTGCTTAAGTAGTGTTCAGCGTCACGAACTTGTTAATCATTACACTGAGAAATTAGAGAAATGTTAGAAACTATCCAACTCCCCCAAATCACTGGTTCCCAAACCTTGCGATAAGATAGGTCATTGTTACATTTACTCCAAGTGTATTCCCTCTCACAGAGATCAGTTTTATTGGAGGATCACTTCGTGAATCTGATTTCTATGATAGAACTAGAGCAGAAAAAACATATATATATGAATGCTGCTGGCGATCTGGGTGTGATAAAATGATTTCAATCAAGAAGCATATGTTTTAGATGGTATTGTTGAGAGGGAAAAAAAAGAATCAAAATTCTTTATTTATTTATTAATCACCAACTTCTGGGGGATAACGGTCAGATATCATCTTATGTAAATATTTGTCGAATCCAAACACATATCTCTGCGTACTAAAGGGCAAATAAGAGATATCTCAAACTCTCTTCAACGGGCATAAGGATTCACAAAAACCATTGACCTTGTTTAAATAAATCCATGCACCCCTTCGCTTTCCATAATTTTTTTTTAAATTTGTAAGTAGAATTAGACCAGACAACTATATATATATATATATATATATATATATATATATATATATATATATATATATATGGAAGTCTATTTGAAATGATCCCCCGTTATAACACGGTTAATATATCATTTGGTCGAGACTGACTAGATTAAACAACTAAAAGGGGAGTTGCTGTAGGAAATTAATCTCTGATCGGTAAGATGGCAGCTTTAACTTAGCGTAGCTTTTTCCATTGAGCTAAACAGGGTCTTAGCTTGTTTAGCTAGCTGTGTACAAAAAGATGCAATAAGATTTTAAAAGTTCAATACCAAAATTTGATTGGTCATTTCTATTTAATCAAGACTAATTGATTGGTCCCCATAAGACAGTAATCGCCCTGAGAAAAGACCTTGCTCAATTTATAATTTGAATAGTAATCTTAGATTTTAGGAAAAAGGTAATATTTTCGAATAATAACAGATAAACATCGTCGATACTTTGAAAAGATTATAATCCATATAGACACGATACATCATTAGCTGTTGTGGCCATTTTGAATGGCTAAAAGTGACTAGATATTTATCATTGATCGAATCTTTTAATTTTGATCTAAAAATACAGTTTACTCTCGTCAACATGGTATGTACTCAGTGTTACTATGATTGAGCTGGGGTTATAGTTAGAATGCAGTGTTTTGAGATAGATTTAGTACGTAGGTTTGAAGTTGTTGTTCCTTACTTTCCAATTATCATCAGTTTATTTTGTTACTTCGAAATTAGATTTAATAGCAATTTAAAGAAAAAAAAACTCGACATTTTAGCAATTTAAATGGCCACAAAACTGCAAGTAATCGTGTTTAGGGTCCAACCTGGCTATTTTCGAGCAAAATGTCGACCCAACGTTTAATCTTCCCTATTCAAAGGGATCACCGAACTACTCAGTAGGAAATTAAAGAAAAAAATCTAGCCATTTTTAGCAATCTAAATGGCCACAAAATTGCACCTAATCGTCTTTAGAGTCTATGTAGGTTATCTCCCTCGAAAAATATCAATTATTACTCCCAATTCCAAAGGACTACCGAAAAAATATTTCTTGACTGGATTAATATGATAAAAATCTTCCAAAATGCATTCATCGAAATTGATTCATACATAAAATTACTTAAAGCATATTAACAATCATGTTATCAGAGAGTACTCCAAGGAGTGTTAGACGGACTGAACGAAGGGAGTAAGAAAGTCATGTACAACAGACTTGAATCAAAATCGAAAATGCAGACCTGAGAATATCGACTGCTACATCTACCTAGGACAACGAATCTCCATGGAACCCCCCCCAAAGAAAAAATCAGGCGAAGAATCACTTTCGAATGGCAAGCTTTTGGTGAAGCCAGCCCATCCTTTAAGAGCAAGAATCCCTCTAGTCTTAAAAAGAAGGGTATACATCCAATTTATCCAACCGATAGTCACTGATGAGTTTGAAACCTGGAATTCGACCAACAGATTGACCCTCAAACTGAGAATCATGCAAGGTGGGCATTAAATGATCCTGCTCTCCATCATAAAGAAAGATTACAAGACAGCACAGAATATTAGAGAAAAGAAAAGGTAGAGATGTCATGGAATCCATTAGAAAACTCAATTAGCAATGGGCTAGTTATGTTGCAAGAATGTTAGACAACCGCTGGACATCACGATTCACAACGTGAATCCCAAGAGATCATATGCAAAACTCTGACCGGTAAAATATAAGATGGCGTGACGAACTGGAGGAGCTCAAAAGATTTTGGCTCTGCGAAGCCCATGATAGATGTCCGGCAAATCAAATGAAATGTCAATGTCCAACGATAGACCCTGAAAGGTTGACGAAAGGAGGAGTGAAAAAAAGGATCAAATTTGCACGTCGTCATTCCTTCAGTATGGAAAGGCGGATCTGCACCGGGGCTGTTCTTGACAAGATAATTAAACTTTGCTCAGGATTGTTAATGAATACCGTGCAATATAACATAAAGGACATTTTAATAAGGCGGTGTACTTAATCTGGAATACCTGGTTGCAAGTAGGCACGTGAAGAACCGACCACACACTCATGTTCCACTCAAAGGATGTGTAATCGAAGGCCACGAAGAAGATTCGGGCAACATTCATGTTCCTTCTCCTTGCATTAATTGCTTAGACAGAGCCTTGAGAGGAAATGATGCTCTCTTCATGTCATTCAAATTCTGCCGTCAAACGACTAAGGCAGGTAAGTCCATTGTCCGAGAAAATTGAGTTCGGACCAGAATGTGTAATACTTAAAGTGCTTTATTGATTTATGTATCAGTTATTGTCAAATGTTTCATAAAAGTCAAAATATTGACTTTTCACCAAGGATGAAGACTTACCCGATGGAAAAAAAAACCCTAAATTCCAATTCAGACTCATTAAGCCTTTCAAATAGTTTGTTGGGGTGCTATTATTAACCCACCTTACTACATGAATCGTCTCAAGATTCGTGTTGATACTGAAGGCTACAAGAAATATAGTTTTGTCGTTTTCTTTACATTCACTTCAGTATTCAATTACTTCGGTAATTGTCCTCAAATTGAGAATATCAAACTCACCATCACAGGCAGCGATTGAATAACTGTAGCCTCGAAATTTTGAGTCGTGAGGGAAAAAAAATCCCAAGAAAAAGTATGGTCACAATGAATTTTTTTATGACATCATTCAACTTTTCCAGGGGGAAACATCTGAAATAGTAAACAAATAATTTAGAAATATCTTAATTCTGGAAAATCAAGGCATTGCTATTTCCTCTAGAAACCTCTAGAATAGAATTAAAATGAAACAAAGAAGAATCTAAAGGTTGGAGAATGTATGTTTTATTGATAAATCCATCGGAATAAGGTTTTCTAATAGTCTAAAAGATCTCCCCTCAAAAGAATCCTCCACAAACACCATTTTTTCGAAGGGGTGTAGGGGGTACCAAGATCAATTTTCGAGTCTTTAAACAGATTGGATTACACTAAACTTACGTTCATAAAAAAAGGATTTGAACCCCTCACCACTTTTGGTGACAAAAGTTGTTCAATAGGATGTTGCTCTGCATCACGTTTTTTGAATGGACCTCCAAGTTTTACACACTTGCAAAAAAAAAAAAATAATAATAATTGATGAATATATCAGAAGAAATTAAAATTAGATAAGTTAGGGAGACCTCTCTACAATTACCGCTTCTATCGTTATCTCCTTTAACAAATGTTCCAGACGATAAGTAGGCTTATTATATAAGTAGAATTTCCGTCTGTCTAAAATTTACTGAAACAACTGCATATTAAATTTGACTGTTTATTTATCAAATGCAAGAATGTAGATCGATGCACTCAACGTGATCCCTGCATAATTCATTTTTCAGATTTTTAATTCATAGAAAAGAAAGATTATTTTGTTTTTAGTAAATTAGATGTGAAACCATACGGGAATCTCAAATATGACCTAAAATTAAAGAAACGTACATTTCTGATAGTTATGTGCTTAACGGTGTGTCCTTTTTACGATATGACAAACATCATAGCAATCAATTAATTTTGCTAGCTTGGATGATGCTAGCAAAAAAGAAAATTATATAGATGTTGCATATGATTTAGGCGTAAAGCGTAAATTACGCAGGTAATTTGGAACAAATGGACTGTTCAATTCGTAACTGCATAAGTACGTGTGAAGGAATAGTGGTAGAATGAAACAAATGCAGTTGATCATTCATTAATTTTAAATGTTTATTCATTCAAGTGTAACAAATATGAAAAAATTCTGAATTTTTCGGGTTAATCGTGACCCTAACACTAAACTATAAGTGTAGCAAAATTTTATAAAATATTGTTATCAGTAGCAGCTTAAATGATATCTCAGCCTAGTTACCTCCCCTCTTTACCAACCTTATTTAAACAGTAATCTCTATTCTATGATTACTTAGGAATATATAGATGTAATTGTTATTGATGCCTACATTATAACGAAAAAGATATAACATGGTCTCATCTAGCGGATATTTCATTAAAATATCTGATGCCACGAACATCCTCGAAAATCATAGTACATAACACTTGCATTATATTTAAATTGAACCGTTCGAAAATCCTCATAAATGGCTCGTATGAAAATGTTCCCCATAATATGGAAGTCTTAAAGATATTACATGGAATTTACACTACCAATGATCTGCAATAAGTCGTACGAGAATATTTCCTCAGGAATCTGGAACATGTTCCATGGCGATAAAATTGTGGACAATGCTTATATTAGGTCGTAGCATGAAAACCTCTTTCCATATTATAAAGATAATCGTTAAATTTAAAGAATAGATCTCCCAAAATATTCAGTATTTTAGAAATAAAACAGCCCATATAGTACAGTAGATTCACTGAAATAATGGGCGTAATGCTGTCCTTCCAAACAGACTCCTTAATAGCAATGTTTTTGAATATCTCATGAATAGGGACCATAATTATCAGTGTGTGCGGGCAAATGCGAAATAACTTTTTAAATAGATTCTCAAACTGGTGTGCTTAGTAACTTTAATACAAACCGTCACGTGACCGTTCTCTCGGTAGCATTCGGATGAATATTTTCAAAAATTGGTACAAAAAGGGTGATTATTAGATAAGTCACTTATACCATTTTTGTTGGATATTTCACGTAAAAGTTTGAATTTAAAAAAAAAAGAGAAAAAAACGAGGATGAGTGCAGTCGAACACAAATCAAAAAATCAATTTAGCATAAATTCTCATTATAAATCGTTCTCCTCTCCCTGAACTTTTTCGAGGGATAAAACTTTCTAAATACTATGCTTCAATTAAGATTATCAAATCCACACATCATTCAATACGAATTCAAATAACAGAATTCAATGACTTCATCGAGCCACCAAATATATTCATGCTAAAAAAAAAAAACAGAAAAAAACCACTTGAGAAGAATCCTCTTCATATTAAAGAAAGAGCTTTATGCTCTGTATAATCCATTTTACCAAGTATTTCTGAGGCCTATAGCCATTTCATATTCGATTCGCTGTAATGTCCTCTTTCTGCAATCGAATTCCTATAATTTTCAATTGCTAATGTGCGAAAGAAATGTTCCTGTATGGAAAAGTTAAAATTCACTCGTTGAGATTAAAGCAAATTTCGAATGTGTGAATAAATCTTCGTCACGGTGAATAGGCATGCGCAGTCATACATGAACAAACACACAGAAATTGTTTTCGCTTCAATACACAGAAAATATATTTTAGTTTCTTTGTCAAGTCTATTGCTCTTTATGTAAGGATGTTGAAAGTAAACAAAGTGCATTTTTTTTCAACGGCAGAGATAAAACAGGGATGAACATAACGGATAAAAGCCGACTTCATTTCTTTCAGTGCCATCAAGCAATAATGGCTCTGCCTGAAATGAAGGGAAGGCTATTCAAGTAGGTCTTCGAGTAGCAGTAATGGAATCATTTTATCGTCGCCAGAGCGTATTATGATGTACGGCGGTTGTCCCGTTTCTCGATGCAGTTACCGTTATTAGCGTTTTCTTTCGTGGAAACTAGCTTCAAACATACTCGCATTTTATAATTAACAGGTTTCCTGAGGAGGATTTGCTTTTAGGGGTATAATCGTTTGATACCTATTTTCATTTTTCAGTGGTTGCTTTTAATGTTTTTCTGAGTATTCAGGTTGAAAGAAAACTGATATATTTTCGAAGCTCTTAGGAAATAAGTTTTAAACGGATGTAATCAAAATATGATTATTTGTTCATCCGTCTACCATTCATGTGATACCTGATAGCCCAAGAAAACTGGCGTCGATTTCGAAGCTCCTAAAGTACAAATGTTTCAAGGGGTTACAATAAAACATGTATTAGTTCATTTATCTATTACACTGCATAACTTGTAATGCGTATCATATCCTGATAATGTTTGAAAAGCATAGAAAATAGCTATTATTCCTTTCATACTTGCGATTAAGATATTGATATTTTGTAATTCACCTATTCTGTTTCAGACAGCTTGAAAAACTTGAAGGCTGTAAACTCCTTACCAAGAGCTGTTACAAATGTTTTTTTTTTCATAAGTCGTAATTCTATGTACTGTGTAGGCGTCAACTTCCCACATGAGTCAAGCAATGGCACTTAAATGACGATGTTCATTAGTGCATGTAATTTGTGAGGCTGTCCCAAAGGTAACAATAGCATGAGAAACCTGGCAAAATGAAAGGATCATGAAGTAAAGCCCTGAAACACTCTGTGAAGCTGCCTGAAAGAAGGACGAAAAAAAAAAAAAAAGCACAGTCTAAGAGTAGGATGAAAAAAAATTACGTAGCCCGAGGGAACGATAAAAAGTGGTGCAGACTGAGAGTACAATGAAGAAAGGAGAACAAGTTGAGGGGAGCGATGGAAGAAATGTTGCAACCAGAGGGAACAATGAAAAAAAATGTTGCAAACAGAGGGAACGATGAAAAAAGGTTGCAACGAGAGGGAACAATGAAAAAAATGGCATAACCAGAATAAACGATGGAAGAAATGTTGCAAACAGAGGGAATGATGAGAAAAAAATTGGTTGAAACATAGGGAACGATGGGAAAAATGTTGAAACTAGAGGGAACGATAAAAAATGGGACAACCAGATGGAAAGATAGAAAAAGGTTTCCACCATAGGGAACAATGAAAAAAAGAAGGTTGCAACCAGAGGGAACGATGAAAAAAAATGTTGCAACCATAGGAAGCAATAAAAAAAAGTTGATCCCAGAGGGAGCAATGAAAAAAAAAATGTTTCCACCGAGGGAATGATAAAAAAAAATGTTGCTACCAGATTGAACGATGAAAAAAAAAAAACGTTGCTACCAGATTGAACGATGAAAAAAAATGTTGCAACTAGATTGAAGGATGAACAAAAAATTGTAGCCACCAGATTGAACGATGAAAAAAAAGTTGCCACCAGATTGAAGGATGAACAAAAAAAAATTGCCACCAGATTGAAAGATGAACAAAAAAAAGTTGCCGCCAGATTGAACGATGAAAGAAAAAATGTTGCCACCAGACTGAAGGATGATGAACGAAAAAAAGTTGCCACCAGATTGAACAATGAAAAAAAAAAGTTGCCACCAGACTGAAGGATGATGAACGAAAAAAAGTTGCCACCAGACTGAAGGATGATGAACAAAAAAAATGTTGCCACCAGACTGAAGGATGAACAAAAAAAAGTTGCCACCAGATTGAACGATGAAAAAAAAAATGTTGCCAACAGACTGAAGGATGATGAACAAAAAAAGTTGCCACTAGATTGAACGATGGAAAAAAAATGTTGCCACTAGATTGAACGATAAGAAAAAAGTTTCCACCAGATTGAAGGATGAACAAAAAAAAGTTGCCACAAGATTGAACGAAGAGAAAAATGTTGCCACCAGACTGAAGAATGATGAACAAAAAAAAGTTGCCACCAGATGGAACGATGAAAAAAAGTTGCCACCAGATGGAACGATGAAAAAAAGTTGCCACCAGATTGAACGATGAAAAAAAATGTTGGTACTGGATGGAACGATAAGAAAAAGAATTGCTACCGGATGGTCATGGGAAAAAAATATTGCAACCATAGGGAACAATGAAAAAAAAAAATTTGCTCCATATGCCTAAAAAAAAAAATGTTGGTACCAGATAAAAAAAACGTTGCATCCACATGGCGATGAAAAAATGGCCACCAAATGAAACGATTGAAAAAAAATGTTACCGGATGGAACGACAAAAAAAATGTTGCACCCAGATGGAACAATAAAAAAGAAAGGTTGCAACAGGGAACGATGGAAAAAGTTGCTACCAGATGGAAAGATTGAAAAAAAAAATGGTTGAAAATGGCACAACCAGATGGAAAGATAGAAAAATGTTTCCACCAGAGGGAGCAATAAAGAAAAAGATGATCCTAGATCCGTTCCGATGAAAAAAAATGTTGCTACCAGATGGAAGGATGGAAAAAAATGTTGCTACCAAATGGAACGTAGGGAAATAAATGTTAGAACCATGGGGAACAACATAAAAAAGTGGCCACCAGATGGAGCAATTGAAAATATTGTGCTACCAGATGGGACAATGACAGAAAAATGTTGTAACCCTAAAGAGCGATGGGAAAAAAATGTTGTTACCAGATTTAACGATGAAAAAATGTTGCTACCAAATATCGCAACCAATATGGCGATGAAAAGAAAATTGCAACCAGATGGAACAATGGAAAATATTGCAACCATATGACGACGAAAGAAAGTTGCCACCAGATTGAAGGTTGGAAAAAAAGTTGCTACCAGATGGATTGATGGAAAATGTTGCTACCGGAGGAAAAAAAATTGCTGCTAGATGGAACAATGAAAATAAAAGCCGCAACCACATGGAACGACGAAAATATAGTGGTCACCAGATGGAACAATGGAAAAAAATGTTGCAACCATATGGTGATGAAAACAAAATTCCCACCAGCTTGAACAATGAAAAAAGTTGCCACCAGATGGAATGATGGTAAAAAAATGTTGCTACTAGAGGGAAAATATTGCTATGAATGCTGCAACCATATGAAAAAGTGGCCACCAGATGAAACAATGAAAAAAAAAGTTGCCACCAAAGTGAATGATAGGAAAAACGCTGCTAACAGAGGAAAAACAATTGCTACTAGATTGAACGATGAAAATGAATGCTGCAACCATATGGAAAAAAAAGTTGCCACCAGATGAACCGATGAAAAGAAATATTGCTACCAGATGGAAAGATGAAAAAAAATGCTGCAACCATATGGAGCGATGAGAAAAAGTGGCCACCAGATGGAACAATGGAAAAAAATGTTGCAACCAAATGGAACAAGGACAAAGAAAATGTTGCTACCAGATGGAACGATGAAAAAAAATGTTGCCACCAGATTGAACGATGAAAAATATTGCAACTTATGACGACGAAAAAAAAAATTGTTACCAGATGGAATAATTTGAAAAGTTGCAACCAGATGGAAAAAATGTTGCCACTAGAGGGAAATAAATTGTTACTAAATGGAACAATGAAAATGAATGCTGCAACCATATGAAAAAAGTAGCCACCAGATGAACCAATGAAAAAAAATGTTGCTACCAGATAGAACGATGAAAAAAAAAATGTCGCAACCATATGGCGATGAAAAGCCAATTGCCACCAGATTGAGCAATGAAAAATGTTGCAACCATATGACGACGAAAAAAAGTTGCCACCAGATTGAAAGGTTGGAAAAAAAAATTGAGTAATGAGAAAAGTTACTACCAGAGGAAGAAAAATTGCTACTAGATGTAACAATGAAAATGATTGTTGCCACCAGATGGAACAATAAAAAAAAAAAAGATGCAACGAAATATGGCGATGAAAAGAAAATTGCCACCAGATGGAATGATGGGAAAAAATGTGGCTACCAGAGGAAAAAAATGTTTCTACTAGATGGAAAAATGAATGCTGCAACCATATGAAAAAAATGTTGCTACCAGATGGAACAAGGAAAAAAAAATGTCGCAACCATATGAAAAAAACCATATGACGAAAAAAAGTTGCCACCTGATTGAAAGTAGGAAAAAAAAGTTGTTACCAGATGGAATAATGAGAAAAGTTGCCACCAGTTGGAATGATTGGAAAAAAGTTGCAACCATGGAGAGCGATTAAAAAAAAGTTGCTACCAGATGGAACGATGAAAAAAATGTTGCAACGATATGGCGATCACTGGCGATTTCTTGGTTGAGATCCCAAAACATTGTAAAGAAATAGTAACTTAATAGGTTTTGGTTTAAAATGATTGACGGAAAAGCAGCCTAGAGTTCTGTCGCCCAAAGTCGACTTTAGCATCCGATCTGGAATAGAATTTGACAAACTATCTTAAACAGATACCTAAATTGCTAGTATAAGAAATGCAAGCAAGTCTAATCAATATTCCAGGAGGCATTACAGATATGATAATTCGATTCCAAACCATTCAGTTGTACTTACCTAAGGTATATTCTTGCCACGAGTCACTGAATAAGGATAGTGATTGCTAGTGTAATTCTTCAGGTCGATCTTTCTGCGTTTGCAAAACCTCTAATTCGCAGAAAGCCAGGCGAGATCAACCTCTCAAGTCCAAGATTTCAACGGTTGGGATTTTGCCACTGATACAACAATACGGCACATTGTTCAGTTAAACCAATTCCAGTCAGCAGAATAGAAGAGCAGAGACAGTCAGAAATCTATTAGTGAAATACACTTTACACTTCAGCATCACTGATATATTTGTTGTATAACCTGACCAACACTGCAGTATCTAAAATGAAAAGACTGTTCTTTTTAGCTCTTACTTGCAGGATGTGATTGCTTTGATCTCACTTGAATAAAGAATAGAACAGCAAGCCACAAAGCTTAAAATGGTATACAACATGAATGTAAATACTGGAAGTTAAAAATACAAACATTAAAGTATTAGAAAATGTTTTCTGAAATAGAGCAGGCTTTTTATTCTCTTTATCTGTGTGTGGGTATATATATATATATATATATATATATATATATATATATATATATATATATTCTCCCTACCCCCAAAATAACAGGGACATGGTAAAACAGCCGAAGAACTCTATACATGGAGAATGAAATTACAAATACTAAATTACATGTAAGAAAACCCGGAAAGAATTGATAAACAGTTATGACAACGCAATTGAAATAAAACAGATCAGATTAAAAGTGGCTCGCGTGACACACAGTCGTGGACTTTTTGGGAACATATACAAAAATTATCTGAAATTGCTATTCAGCATTACAATACGAAAAGTTCATATGACATATATATCGAGAAAGAGAACAAGACTGATAATATTTATCGATTTAACTTCTCTGATAATTATCAACTAGTTGGAATCAGCGTTATCAGGCGGTTTTTCAGCCAGTATATGCAAGTAACAGGATGCCCATATGTGCAAGACAATTGATTGAAAAATAAATCTTCTTTCGCTCCCTCCCGCATATGAGTAGTTCACGTCTTCCTTATCAAACAGCTGGAATCTTCACTTCTTGAATTGGCTCATTTTATACGACCAGCCAACAAAAAACAAAAAAAAAATAAAAACAAAAATAAACAACTGATCTATTCTATTTCTTTATGATTTCAATTATTTTTGAGACAATAAACACACATACATGTGTAAAAGCCAGAAAAGGAATTAACTCTTGGTCGTCAACATACGAATCAGTTTATTTTGATAAGAGATTTCTTTTCGATGTGTGGGAATTTAAAAACAGTGTTTTGAATTAAAAGAAAGAAACTTTATCCTCCTCGCGGAATTGAAAATGTAATACTTAAAAAAAAAAGTCAGAATAGAAAGGAATTTCGATTACAAAATCGAGACGCACACACATAGAAAAAGAAGGAATCAAATAGAATCCTTGTTATATCCTGAGAAGGGTGGGTAAAGGACAATAGCAGAAAAGGAGATCAGTTTAATAATTCACTTTTTTCTTCTACCTTTTTCTTCCACCTTTTTCTTCTACCTTTTTCTTCTACCTTTTTCTTCTACCTTTTTCTTCTACCTTTTTCTTCTACCTTTTTCTTCTACCTTTTTCTTCTACCTTTTTCTTCTACCTTTTTCTTCCACCTTTTTCTTCTACCTTTTTCTTCTACCTTTTTCTTCTACCTTTTTCTTCCACCTTTTTCTTCCACCTTTTTCTTCTACCTTTTTCTTCTACCTTTTTCTTCTACCTTTTTCTTCTACCTTTTTCTTCTACCTTTTTCTTCTACCTTTTTCTTCTACCTTTTTCTTCCACCTTTTTCTTCTACCTTTTTCTTCTACCTTTTTCTTCTACCTTTTTCTTCCACCTTTTTCTTCTACCTTTTTCTTCTACCTTTTTCTTCTACCTTTTTCTTCTACCTTTTTCTTCTACCTTTTTCTTCCACCTTTTTCTTCTACCTTTTTCTTCTACCTTTTTCTTCTACCTTTTTCTTCTACCTTTTTCTTCTACCTTTTTCTTCTACCTTTTTCTTCTACCTTTTTCTTCTACCTTTTTCTTCCACCTTTTTCTTCTACCTTTTTCTTCCACCTTTTTCTTCTACCTTTTTCTTCTACCTTTTTCTTCTACCTTTTTCTTCTACCTTTTTCTTCTACCTTTTTCTTCCACCTTTTTCTTCTACCTTTTTCTTCTACCTTTTTCTTCTACCTTTTTCTTCTACCTTTTTCTTCTACCTTTTTCTTCTACCTTTTTCTTCTACCTTTTTCTTCCACCTTTTTCTTCCACCTTTTTCTTCTACCTTTTTCTTCTACCTTTTTCTTCTACCTTTTTCTTCTACCTTTTTCTTCTACCTTTTTCTTCTACCTTTTTCTTCCACCTTTTTCTTCCACCTTTTTCTTCTACCTTTTTCTTCTACCTTTTTCTTCTACCTTTTTCTTCTACCTTTTTCTTCTACCTTTTTCTTCTACCTTTTTCTTTCTTTGTCTTTGTACTACGGAAACGGTATCTCCTGTGGCGTTTCATAAGGCTTCTCTCATTGTTTTGGCCATTATTTTTTCTCCCTTCTAATCCATTATTATCTTTTCCCACTGTAACGGTAGATGACTCAATTATTAAGGTAAAGTGACTGTTACCAACGTAGTCGGTAACCTATTAATCTATAACTTTTTGTTGAAAGTGTTAAATTAACAAAAATTATGTCTTGCGTCACTTATATTTAAAATGATCTCCTTGTTATAGGGTCTAAACAGTGTAAAGAATAAAAAATGGGCTGCTGCCGGAATCAAACCGGTGACCCATAGGAAGCTGCCTTAAAATGACTCCGCTCTTACCACTGAGCTAAATGAACTGCTGGTAAGGTGGAGGCAATGTCCAATGACACCTTCACCATGTAATCACAGGAGTTCATTTCATATTGTTTCACGCATTTATGACTATTCTGTCGGATTATGTATCCATTCCTAATTACGCATATGATTTGGGAGAGAGAACAGAATGTATTAGAAGTCAACAGATAGATATGGGTAGACAATGATAGATGGATCGCCTCCATGTTTATATAAAAACACCCGTCTTTGCTGGAAGACCAAAAGGCAGCATCTGCCCCATTTATTATATTCAACAAATCTAATCTGACGTATAGTTGACATAGTTTGTGGGTGTGTCCATATCCTCCTCCTAAATTGTGCATCCTATCTAGGCGTATTAACACAAGGTAACCTGAATATGTGCCCAATAAAGAAAGCAAAACACCTGAATGGTTCACAATTCAATATCAAGTGTGGGGTCGCTATTCGATATAAATATCATAACAATGATCTGTTTTCTCTCTATCAATTCATATATGACATATTTGAGAAATTCCGTGGGTGCACCTACATATCTCCACTATCGAAAGGACAAAATTGTAGCCAGAAATATTGATAGAAAGTATCGCTAAAATGCGTTAATTTAAAGATCGAATAAAACTGGGCTGCTATCAAGGCAGTGGAGGGTCAACCATTTTATGAAATGAAAGCTGACTCGTTATCAGTGAATAATTGAACAACCGTAGCGTCAACATTTGGAATCCTGTAAAGAAATCCATCAAATAATAAATATAGTGTGAATAAATACTATTTTTGACACCATAGGCGTTTTCCATGGGTGAAACACATCTGAAATTAAAGGATAAAAAGAGAAAAAAAACAAAACCAAAAAAAAAAACAACAACGACAAAAAAAACAAAAAAAAAACGTAAAAAATCGCCATTCTGGAGAATCTAGGCGCTATTAGTGGACAACAGAATACAGTTCCAAAGAGCTCATAAAGCTTTTTTCTCGCAATAAAAAAAAAAGCGTTTTCAGAAGGGGCCTTTCGGAGTATTGATGCCGATTCTGAAGTCTGTAGACAAAAAAGTATGGCTGGGATCGCTGAAATGTACACACGCACACACACACACACTATATATATATATATATATATATATATATATATATATATATATATATATATATATATATAAAATCACACTACACCATCTTTCATGACTACAGTTGTGGAGTTTGTCTCCGAATCAGCCAGTTTAGTAGTTTTCAATCAAAGCAATGCTGGGTACTTCGCTAGTATATTTGATAAACGTGAAGTCTTTAGCACCTGATGCAAATTACATGACCTAAAAAGTGTTAAGACAAACTTGCGAACATGATTTCCCCTTCTTCTCTGCACGCCAATATTGGCTCCATTTGTTTACATAATCGATCTAAGGAAGAATTCGAACGGCCGCTCCATGCCTGAAAATGCTTGAAGAGGAGTTTCCAGCCAATAATAGATCGATGAATCCAATGCATGATACAGTTCCATTCACCTCCCAGTTCTTCTTATCCTTCCTTCATCTCCCTGTCCTTTTCATCCCCCTCACTTCCCCTTTCGTTTCATCCTTCCTTCATCTCCCCGTTCTTCTCATCCTCCCCTCGCCTCCCCGTTCTTCTCATCCTCCCCTCGCCTCGCCGTTCTTCTCATCCTCCCCTCGCCTCCCCGTTCTTCTCATCCTCCCCTCGCCTCCCCGTTCTTCTCATCCTCCCCTCGCCTCCCCGTTCTTCTCATCCTCCCCTCGCCTCCCCGTTCTTCTCATCCTCCCCTCGCCTCCCCGTTCTTCTCATCCTCCCCTCGCCTCCCCGTTCTTCTCATCCTCCCCTCGCCTCCCTGTTCTCTTCATCCTCCCCTCGCCTCCCTATTCTCTTCATCCTCCCTTCGCCTCCCTATTCTCTTCATCCTCCCCATTCTCTTCATCCTCCCCGTGCTTTTCATCATCCCTGTTCTCTAAATCCTCCCTGTTCTCTACATCCTCCCTGTTCTCTACATCCTCCCTGTTCTCTACATCCTCCCTGTTCTCTACATCCTCCCTGTTCTCTACATCCTCCCCGTTCTCTTCATCCTCCCCGTTCTCTTCATCCTCCCCGTTCTCTTCATCCTCCCCGTTCTCTTCATCCTCCCCGTTCTCTTCATCCTCCCCGTTCTCTTCACCCTCCCTGTTCTCTTCATCCTCCCCTTGTTTCCCCATCCCCTTTTTCTTATATTTTCCCCCCCATTCTCCGTATTCTTATCAATCCCGCCGCCTTTTTGGTGGGATTAATAACGTGGTAGGTTTTCAGAAAGGGCGCCAACGTCCTTACATAAACAGAAATAAAGAAAAACAATCAAGTTTTGCCTCAAGCAATGCATTAGATTTCTACACAAATTATCCGGTGTCACGTGAATCCGTTCGTGACTTTCACACAATGTTCTCCGGTCAACTTATACTTTATTTGTTCTTGACAAAGACGTGTGCGTGAGGGCGATCCAGCCTATGGTTATCACCGTCGAAATGCATCCATCCAGGTACCATCATAATGGAATTTTGTCAAGCGATTGGATTTGAAAGTGTTCCCAAGCACATAGACACATACATACATTCATTCATTCACAGACAAATCCGTTTATGCATACCCAGACCAGGATACGCACCGTTGCCAGGGGTTCCACCTCTTCATTGCACTGGGTCATCATCACCCTGGCATTTTTGTGATACCGTTCATCAGGACTAGGATTTTTTTTTTTTTTTTTGTCATCGTGATCCCCGCGTTAAACTGAACACCAGTCGAATTCTGACCTATGATAAGATTGGTAAATATATTCATGAGCTGATTCGATTGATAACAATCCTGCTTCAAGTTATATATATATATATATATATATATATATATATATATATATATATATATATATATATGTGAGGGAGACTCAACCAAAAATTGCAATGTTTTTAAATCAGAATTCTGTTTTTTATATTGCGGACTTTACGATTAGATTTGTCATAATGAAATTCATGACATGCTTGTTTTATGCTTTAACTGAGTTAAATTCATATCAATCATATCATCATTTTGATATAATGCCAAAATAGAAATCTTTCATCCAAAAGTGAACAGGGCTCTGTTAATCATCCATTATTTTAAATATCTTAGATTCTCCTCAGTATAACAAATAAATTAACATATGATATATATGAATATGGTTTATATCGCTCTGATATCTGTAATTTTTCCCAGTTAAAAATTGATAATCTAAGATAAGCCTGTTCGGATTTATTCGTGCATAATTTCGATTATTAAGTCATTTTATTCTGCATACTGCTATCGAGGCCGGCGCAGGGTTTTTATGCGATTAGGCCGGAGTTTAGGTTTGAGCAAAAGTTTTATGCCCCCAACGCAAAACTTGAACACTTTGAGCCCCTAATTGCATGATGTTTTTGTTTAATTTCTTAAATTTTTTTATAGTCCTTTAATTTCCCCCCGGATGGTCAGTATTGTACCCCTAAGATGTTTGCACCTTTGGAGACTGTCTAGTATGGCTTCATAGGTAGCACCGACCCTATCTGTTATCTATTTTAGCTATGAAAAATGACTCTGGGTGGTTGAAGAGGTACTAAACACAACAAAAATACTTGGAACTGTAACATTTGACATAATCTCTTTTGTGATTGTTTATCTTAGTGTAACCCTGTCAAAACTAGCAGGGTGCCCGTTCCAAAGGTACATATTTGGAAGGTACCGGACTTCATGGTGTGTGGAGTTGCTTCTGCCCGTCGTACGAAATTACGGCTTGATTTAGTTTTTCTCACTGAAAGAAAGCATTCTTAAAAAGAAAAGCTTAAATCAACTATTTTGATAAGTTGGAATAGTGAGATGTTCGGTCCCACAAAATATGTCCGTAGAAAATCACCAGTAGCTATGCAGAAAATTGTACGTCCCTTCATCTTCAGCAGTTCAAAGTGCTTTTTTGTTGATTATGGGGATTAAAGATTGATCGTTTCTCACATTATTAAGTACCGTCTTCAGTGACTCGGTCGCAAAGGTAGATCTCCTACCCAGCCAAAAAGTGACATTCATAAAAAGATGTGTGTGGTAGAATGTATTAATATAATATATACATAACAGACTTCCAAACGATAGCAAAAGATTCTCAGCTGAAGTTTATAGCCAACAGTGTTTAGAAAATGCTTTTGGCAGAAAACACCTATCATCAGTAAACAGGCTGATGCATTCAGTCCCTAACACAATTCTACTCCTCTGGCTTTGCTCTAACCGACTATCCTTTGTTTAGGGGGTTACAAAACCATTTCGATAAGCAAAGACTCACTTTAAAAGAAGAGGTTGAAAATCACTTAAACTTTTTAAATTGAAATTATATGGTATCTTCTCAGTAATTTTACAAATCTTGTATCCGGAAACTTATTGATGGAGTAAGATCATCAAAAAGCAATCAAGATTGATTTGATTAATTCTTAATCACTGCTGAATTTGCGCTTTAAAATAGATTGAAATCTTTGGAAGAACTTTGATAGACGGTTTTATATAAATACAAAGGGTTACCAAACAATTTAGTCAGCCTAGAAGATATACAAATATCAAGTACGATGTATCAAACATATTTCCATTTTGTATCCATACATTTTACAATAGCTTACATCTTCCTTTCAGATATAACGTGAGACAAATTAGCCTTAAAGAATTACGTAACGTTATAGAGAATATATCTAGTTAGATATACGTACAACACATAAATGAGTTACCGTAGCCTGCACTCGTACCAGAAGTAACAATTATTTGAAATAATCTAAAAAAAAACAAACAGTTGATTATGCATCTAAAAATATTCAACAGAAAACTAGCTCAAGTTTTGGGAATTGTTGGTCCGAAATGACTATAGAGACCCCAAAAAACACTTTTGGGAAAAAAAACCCAACAAAAGACCCATTCTTCAGAAAATTGAGAACTTTTGGAGACAGAAAGATACAAGGAAATACATATATCTTCCTAGCTTCAAAGAAAGACCCCTAAAATGCATTTATGGTAAAACAGTTCTTACGTAGTGCCTAGTGGCGGAATCTTCCAAATTTTCTAGGCTGTTAAATAAATGTTACCAAGACCGCGTGGAGAGACACAAGGATTGAGCAACGAAAGCTATTATGATTCGATTCTAGAAATGTCAATTACGTTGAGCTCCTTCTTTCAGCACAAATGCATTTTAAAATTCAATTTTAAAACAAAATCCATCCTTGAGAAATGTCTTTAAAAACCTACAAATGGAACGAAATCTGTCGAATCATTAGCTGCAGCGAACAACTTATGAAAATAAGAGAGCACCCTTCTGTCAAGACCGTACACAAACTTGAACGATAATCAACTCCTGGATCCGTCCGAAAATTTTTCATGGTCAACCTTTCTACGAAATTGAATCGAATTTCATAGCAGAATTTTGGTGTTGACAGATATAAGCAAATACATAAATGTACGAGAAGAAAAGAAGCTAATCTGATCGCTTAATGACGCACCCTTCTATAGATTCGATTGAGAACTTCTGGACACATTGTATGGAAAGACAGACAGACAGACAGACGGAACGATACGGTGTATATAATACATACACCTTTCTTACTTCGTTGGCTGAAGGAAATAAATCCGCAAGTATCGATTGCAAGACGGTAAGAAAATCTGATCCCATATGATCGTTGCTCAGTGCGAAACAAAATACATTGTGTTTGCCTTTATAGAATAAAAAAGCCAGACAAAAGAATTCTCATTGCTGCTTCAATTTCTTACTTTACAATTCTTTTGAGTGTTAAGAAATAAATATCAATCATTTATCCATTCGTTACTTTTGTTCCCAAACGTCACCATCGGCTACTTTGTGATATATCAATAAGAAACAATTGGCAATATTGAAATTGTATTCACATAAATATATTCCTGAGGAAATTCTTAAATCGCCATTCTTAATTTCGTTTTCGTGATTGAGAGTCTCCACAATGATTATACTTACAAGACTAGTGATAGCAGAAATGTACCCAGAGAGCGCATTACACAACCAATGCAGTTGATGGTAAAAACTAAATGAAAATCCGTTCATATTCAGTTTCTTTACAGGGGAGGTAACGGCAAAATAAAGAATCCTGCATCCGTCATAAAATTCAAATATATTCTCCCTTAGTCAATAAAATATCAGAATTTCCCTTTAACAAATTATCTGAACGGCATATCATGCGAACAACGGAATGAATACTCGCCAAAACAGCCAATAATTGATCAACCGTAGTGTCAAACTTTAAAATCATGAAGAAAAATTTCATAAAATATAAATGGAATAAATTCTATTTTAGAACAATGTTTCCCATCGGCAAACATTTAAAATATAGTAAAAAAAAAAACCCGTACAAACATGTAGACTGTAGAAAGTCTAGATGTTATTAATTAATCCGTTGGAGTAAGATCCATAACAGGCCAGAAATATTTAAAAGTAAAGGAAAAACATTTTCACGGGGAGTTTAGTTTTGTACTGATCCCAATTTTCAAGTATGTAGACGAAACTTTATAACCATGAACGATTGAACAAACAAATACATAAACAAGCACTTCTATGAAAGAGGATACGTAAGGTTGTTCAATTTCTCCTCCAATTTCGCTAACAGATGTAACTAATGTTTTCATTATAAAAAAAAAAAAAAAGTTATCACGAAAGAAAATTCTATTTTTAAGTTCTGATTTCACTTAAATCTGAAATCAATGTGTTTTGCCAAGTAAAAAAACGTAGCAGCAGCGCCCATGTTTTCTTGGACTATCCAAGTCTGTATATAAAATATTCCCTTGATGAAAGACTTGAATAAGTTTCATAACAATGGCATTAATCTATAAAGATCTGATTGCTTGTCTAGACAAGTGTTTCCTAACGGGAGCTTATTATACATTGCAATAATAACCAGAAAAAATTAAGTTCATCTCCAAGGTGTTTGTCTTGTTGAATATAACATAAAACAATTCAGAAAGATGCTTTATAAAAAATAGATAAGATACTTTGAGTTTCAAATTTGAAGAAAGCAAAAAAAGTGAGATGAATTCGAGAAAATCAAATCTGAAAGGTACAACTCAAAAAAATGTTATAGCCAATTACCTGTCAAGAAAGAAAAAAGCAATTATTGGGCCGTATCGGTAGGCTACCTGGAAAATGTGCTCTGACTCACGAGTGGACCATTGGGGTTTGATGGGGAAACTCTGGTCTAAAAACAACTATTGACTGCACACGAAAATTTTGCCGACCACAGGTACTTTAGAAATATTTGCTGTTTTTATTGGAAATCTGAGAACTTATGGAAATGTTGGATTCGCCGAAAATACAAATCTGCTACTCCCTGTCCTCGGGAGGAATTTACATATACCAGGAATGAAAACCCTGCTATATGCATTCTTCCCAGTCCTGAATTGATGTTTTGATTCGCATAGGGGACAAATGATATATTATCACGTACAAAATGAAACATTCTCTGACTTCTGGATTCTTAACACCACGTTTTCCTTTAATTTTCAGTTTCTTGAAATCTGTTGAGTGTCTGTAAAAAAAGACCAAGAGTAAAACAAAACCAACCTCCATATAACATTAAACGCGTAAAAGTCAGTGATAAGCTGCGAACAAACTAAATAAACATGTTTAGCTTGATTTGCTTATCGAGTTCAGATTTGGTATATAGGTGCTGGCTTTTTGTTTCGATACTGACGGGTGTCAACCCCCCCCAAAAAAAAAACTGTCAAAGAAAAGTTTCAACATTGGTTTCTTTTCAAGTTAATCCGTTTGTTTGGATAAATATAAAAAAATCAATGAACGTGTTGCACCAAAGGAGCAAAAAAGGGTGTCAGTGTAGGGTTCAGTTTTCAGTGTAGGTCTATGCTAAATTGATTTTGATTTTGTGCCAGCATTCAGGGTCTTAAAAAATCCCATAGTGATCATTGCTCAACGAAAGGCAAGAAAAGTAACTTATTCGTTGGTAACTTTTTAGAAAAAAAAAATTTTTTTCAAAATTGTTTCAAAATCGATCATCCTTAGCACATCATGCTATCCCGAGACATTACACGACAGTTTCTATTGAGTGATTATCCAGACCCATTTCTTCTCCATTTTGTTTTCAAATCTTTGTCCAATGTAAGGGATATCTACGTCAGTTTATATCTCAATGTCGGATATCTTTGACTCTCAAGCTTTTCAACCATCCTTAATATGATGACACCTACGTTCGAACAGAGGCGCTCAATCGGAGCTGGGCAAGGGTTAATCTTAGCGATTTTTATTTGAGACCTCAACGGCAATGTTTATGCATCGAGATAGAAGGGACCCTTATGAAATCGATGCAAGAATCAGAAATTGTTGTACAAACATCCTACCCTAAATGCCTGCAGATGTCAAGAATGACTGTGCCAATCGCTGGTTGAGCTGAAGCGCAGTGAATAAGTTGGCTTACATGTGTAAGTTCACCAGAGAAATAATTCTTAGTTCAACTTGACAGTATAGGGTAACAGACAAGTCTGGCTAATCATCTTATAGAAACTGTTACGGTACGTTGTCTTCTGGCAGCATGCTGTGTACGGGGTGATCGATTATCGGGCTGTGATCACTAAAATGTCTGAATTTTCAAAAATAAACAAATGAATAAATAAATGAATAAATAAAAACAAAACGTTTTTGTACATACGAGTAAATACCTATATTTGGAAAAAGAACATTTTTGTAGATGTGTGTAAATGCACAATTTTTTAGTGCTCTAGCTCCATTGGTACGGCCTGCATATGTTAAAAATCCATAGATAAATGGCCAGCTGGGCATAACCACTTAAAAACTGAAGAGACCTATATTCACCGGTGGACAATTCTTGTTGGCGGTTTTTGAATATTCTCAAAAGAAATGTAGCTTTTTGTTTGTACTGTGAAAAAAACAACCCCCCCCCCAAAAAAATCGGAATTCTAATGACATTTCAACGTACCACTGGAAAGGAAAATGTGGACCAGGAATGGACCCCTGGAAAGAGATGTGAATGGGTGGACCACTTGAATGGAAACCATGGATAAGTGGTTGCTAAAGGTGAAACTACGGATTAGGGGTCCGCTGGGAGGAAATCTATAAATCATATCTTCAAAAACAGTTTCAATCTATGATCACATGCTTGTGAACACTGATGACGTAGTTTAGTCATTCACAAGTATTGATAACAAAGGCATACAAGACGTAAGGTAACAAGATGCAAAGTGACTTCAAGTAACATTAGACACATCTAAAGAGTACGTAGTAACTTTAGTGACACGCTGTGTTTTGGGTGTTTTTAGGGAACTCGATTGGTTTGCCGTTGTCTAAAGAATTTTTTTTTTCTTTTATACAATTTATATTATGGAATAACTCTGTTTAATGCATGTGATTATCAGCAAATCTGATACTTCTCAAACAATTAGCATCAGATATTGCAATGATCGGACAACTGATTAGGAATAAGCAAGGAAAGAAATGCATAAATCATTTGTAAATTTAGGCAAAAGAAAATAATCCAAGGATTAAGAAACCTTTTAAATATAACAAAGATGGATTAACGATCAGATAGACAATTAATGCGCTCTTAACATTCTCTAACTCTTTTCTGTGGAATGTTTGTTTAATGGACTCTGCAGTGATTTGAGATCCTGTTTTGAAAGAGGGAACATTTCAACGTTTTTTTCCTTCCTTTTTCCTTTCATTGTTATTTATTTCCCACCAAATTTCCCCTTTATTTTATTGACGATGTTGCCCAGATTTTTCCTGTTTCTATCTTGTTTCCTTTTTAATCCAATTTAATCTGAATCTAATTCAATTTATTTCTCACTTTTTTCCCTTGAGAAAAATCTTATCTCGTCTCTGTGCGTTACATGATGCTCTAAATTGGACCTGAAGCTGATTGTCTTCATTGAGGTCCAATAGCACAGAAAGATATGGATTTGATTCTATGTGGGCTATGTCCCATTGTCAAATAGCTTTACAAAGGTCCCAGTCACTGGCATATCGTAAGAGTTGAACAGAAAAAGTGAAGTCGGTTCTTAGATTTTTTTTTTCAATTTTAATTTTTGCTGCACTCCAAACCATGTCATTTGGAGGGGAAATTGAGGACTGCGAAATATCTCATTTGTCATTAAGGTGACATGAAGATGAATTCTAGCATGACTCTTACCCTCCCCAAATCTATTTCAAACCAATCAATCAATTAGTTTTTGATTTTTTTGTCATCAATCATTTTTTACCGAACTTTTCCCTCCACGTTTTTCTCTTTTTCTCTTTTTATTTTTTTTCTCTTTCCTTCCTCTCCGTCTACTTCTCTTTTTATCTCAGCTCTTCTCCTTCCTTTTTTCTTCCTCCAATCTTCATTTTCCCTTCCTCTTGCCCTCTCTTCCCTCCTCTCCTCCTTACCTTCTCTCTCCATTACCTTCTCTCCTATCCTTCTCCCCTTCTTGCTATCCTCTTCTCCTTTTTTCTGCGTGCCCTCCTCCCACTCCAACCCATGCCTTCCTTCTCCTACCTATGCTTTCCTTCTCCTACCTATGCCTTCCTTACGTGCTCGGCTCCCCAATCGTAAGGCTTATCCTAACGAACTCTTTCATTCATTCTCCCCTCCGTTTCCCCCCTTTCTCATTTTCCAATTCTCTCACGGTTATCAAATATTTACTATCTACCTAATTTCTTAGCCGTATTCGATGGTCTTAATCATCAGAGAACGTTTACAAATTAATTATGGACATGTTTCGGATGCCTAATTTCATTTTGAGATCTTCACCGGGAATCAATATCTGTGGCACCAGTCGGTCAATCTTCACCATGGGTGACCTGCTTTACTTGATACGCCTGGGTGACTTGTATGGAGTAAGTGTTATGCCCAAGGTAAATTCACCTCCTAATCGACCATGCTGAAGGCTTCCAAAAGAAAATTAAGTTTCTATTACGTTTGGAGATAGGCTCGGCTACACTTGGTGCTTCTGCAAATGGTTGCTGCACATGAAGTTCCCAGACAGTCAGTCAGTCAGTCACCCATCGAGTTAGTGACCTGACACGATGTTGCTTAACTTCAGTGATTGGCCGTGAACGCTATTTAGTCCTAACTATATGTAATTATCAGTGGCACATAGTGATTAGTATCTTAGTTGTGCAATGAAATACGAGGGCACAGAAAGGCAACAAAATATTTAGTGCTGCCAATAAGAGAATTACTGGATTTGACATTATCAGCTCGATAACGCCTAATCCGATTTGTGTCCCTTTCAGCTATCTCTCATTTCTCTTTTCTTCGACGTTTGTAACATCGAATGGGCGATGGTGGGACACTTCGCAACAAACAATCAAAAACACCTTCCCTATTTTGTGCCAAAAGGGTTTTTTACTCTGTTGCCTTTTACTAGAACACTAGAAATATTTTCCATATTGCGCATCCATGACTCACATCTCATCCAAAATACAAATTGCTCTACACCATTGAATCTCTAATAGATCGTTCGATGCATAATCATTTCCATCCACTTTCAAATACCGGTTGAACAGGAGAACACGACAGTATAATCATGACCGGAACATTTTGTTTTATCTTGTTGATGACCGTAAAGATTTCCATTAAGGAAATTGAAATGAACCATTTTGTCAAGCACTCTTGTTTTCGTCTTTTATTGTTTCAACTCTCCGAATGAAGTTGAAATAAGAATTCACAGACGGGTTATTCAGCTTGGGTGTGTATATATCTGTATATGTACATACGTGCAGGTGTGTATGAATGCAAATAGGTGTATGTGTATTATATAATGTATATGCGCGCATGCTTATTGATTTGATATGATCCGACAAAATATCGGTATAAATGACAATCAGGAAGTGAGAAATTTGAAAAAAAAAAGCACTTTTTTCAGAGACCTTGCAGCAGTTGCAAAGGAAACTATTCTGTTTACACGTCTGAGATTTCAGGAATAAAACGGGGATATTTCTGTGTTGTGGTTTGTTTTATAAGAATGGGAGGTGAGGTGTTTGTATCTGTGTAGTCGAGTCACGTTAGTCTGAATCAAGAACGGGTCAAGAGGTGTTTGTCTGTGTATCTGGTCTGAGATAAGGAGGGTATGTGAAAATGGTCAGTTTTTAGAAATTTGAGTGGCTGGGTTTTATTTTCCTTACTAGAATGGAGGGATCGTGATTATCATATAACGGATGTGCATTGATACATACTGAATGGCTTACCCACAACTTGCATCCCCCCATGACTTGTTAATTGAAAAACAAGAACAACACCCCGTGAAATACCAAGAACATTAGCAAAAAATGATAGACATGAAAAAAAACAATGGCTTGCATTGATGTAGCATCACTCCACACCAGCATCTCACTTGGGAATATGCGTATTCCTACTGAATAATCATCTCAAAAAGCCTAAGATCAAACAAGATCTACAAACTCAGAAAATCATCAAAACATGTGAACTTAAAACAAACCTTTTTTTTTTTTCTTGAACTTCCACAGAAATTTCTGCAAACAGGAATCTGGCTTAGGGATGGGGTTCCCGCTGTGGGGTTTAATATTACAAGCAGCTGAATTGATTTTACCATTAGAAACAGGAGAAATAACGTTAAAACATATCAACTGAAGAGTTTTGTTCAGTCAATCAAAAGAATATTTGATGTTACCAACATCTTTTGACAGAATACTATGTGGCTAAAGATAAATGGAAAAATTGGAAAAAAGAGTGATCAATGGATAAATTACTTCTCTTGTCCTTTGTTCGACGATGAAAAGTCCAAGAGACACATTTAAACGCTGCTCAGACACGAACCAAGTTAGCGTAAATTTACATTCCCACTGGGGTTCTAGCTGATCTTTTTCTATAATTTCTGGAATCAAGTCCCTTAACACGTAGTATATCCAAAACAATCTCCTATTTCAGCAACATCTGCGATGCCTTAGTCCTATACACCAACACACAGATTTTGACATCTTAGTAACTGAACTTAACACAACAGAACCCTCCATTAACTCGCACAAAAATTATCCCAGTAACGCTCTACATTTCCTTGACTCCATAATACACAGATCAAACAACATCATCAAACGTAGCATTTTCAGCAAAACCTCAAACGAAAACAATTGCATAAACTTTTTCTCCCACCAAGCTACAAAAACTAAAACCGGTATTAATCAGTATTTTACCTGAGGGCCGGCCCCCAGAATATGTAGATCTGAATACCTAGATAGCGAAGGGAAATACATCAACATCAAAACAAGTATCAACAACTTCAGCTCCCATATATATATATATATATATATATATATATATATATATATATATATATGTGTGTGTGTGAGTGTAAATTGTAAATAAAATCCCCTCTTCAAATCTGTGTAGGTATGCCAAATTTGTTCGGGCTGTATTCGTGTTCAAGTACTTTTTATGGTATGAAACACACAAATCTCTCATTCATGTATCTAAGATTCGTATCTGTTCATTTGTGTCTCACAATAAATTTTAATCAAATTTTCTCGAATGTACACCATGAATTAAAAAAGATTTGGTTAAATTTTTGGGTTGTGTTCAGATGTTTTTTTTTTTACAGTTATCCCCCCCCACTGCATTGTGACCATGCATTCACTTGTTTTGCCAAACAATCTCTCTAAAGGTCTCCCGTGAATTCCAATGTCAATTCGTCGAAGGGTAGACTATGGACAAAGGTTAAATAATTACTTTTTAGGGATGACCAACGATTTTTTCGGACTACTTCCTAGCACCCTAACTTTTTTTTGACGTTTCCTTTCATTCAGATTTTGTCATAATGGTGCTTTGCTCAGATATGCACTCTGGTGTGTTTTTTAGATCTTTTGCCACATGGTTATAATTTTAGTTCGAAGCGAATCTGCAGAGTGTATTATGGATGCAAAAACGATATCAAATGCTACCCAAAGTCGAAGGCTGAAGATGTTTTTGTTTTTTTCCATCGAAAGAACAAGAAGTCTGCACCTAATTTAGGTGAAACCCTTCTCTGTACTATCACTCCAAATCAAACCAATGTATAAGATTAATCAAATTTTACTTAGAGTAATTTGAAATCACGGCAAAGTGATCGGTAGGCGGTTATCTTACTGACTGAATGAAACTGAGGGGTCTTATATACCTGAAATACTTTCTCATAATTACTCAACTTCGTATTTTTCAAATTAATTTTATCCTAACAAATTTATTAAAAAACAAACAAAAAAAACATTTTCTATTCGTTATGCATGCGATACAAAAGTTGTACTGATCATATTGGAATGGGAATGGATTTTCATGCAGCACACTGGCTTGTTGTGATTTACATTCTCCTTGAACTTAATTTCATCTTTTGCCCTGGTTTTGCTTCGTCATAACTCGAATAAACCAAGGGAAATGTGCGCATGGTAATGTCAGCAAACTACACCTGCATATGTCAAAACGACATGAGCATCAGCCAGAAATATTTCCTGTCAGCTGCAATCAATCAATAAAATACACCTTTTATTGCCTTTCAAAGCCGTCATTCAGATGACACGTTGGATGACTGAAGACTAACGCACTGTATTTTTCCGCTGTAGACTTTTTATTCATTTCTCCAATGTTCTGTAGAAAGTTTTCTCACCATCATTAATAAGCCTTTCAGTGTCTATTGTTGGATATTGGCCTTCTCAAAGGCCTGCAAGTTTGTTTTTTCTAGCTCCTTAATATCACAGTACCAATCTCACTCCATATACATGTCTGTCTGTATGTATGTATGTATTGTGGTGCTCCTAGCCATACTGTTCTAGTCCGTGTTTGAAATTGGCGTTGGTAACCTGAAAGTGTTCTATTCATTTTGATTTTTTGAAAAAAAAAATCAACTTTTTGAGGGTCTTTTTTTGACAGGTCGAACACTTAGATTTTCCAGAATCCAGATATTTCTTGACGCTCCATTAGATGTTTCGAGTGACTTCATAAATAGTTCATTCCGATTATATTTATTTTCGATGGATTTTAACAATATTTTGGTACATTTTTTTCAAATACTGACGCAACGGTTGTTCGATTATTGACTTTGATGGCGTGTCTTACTTTATACCAGCTACAATTCCATTTCTGATCTTTGCTGGTTGTATAATATTCTTGCAACATGGCCTGCCTAATATAATTTAGACTGTGAGATAGTTTCGAGGGTAACCCTGACATATCTATTGCGCTGACGTCTGAGCTTTCCATTTGATAGCATAGTGATCTTCAATTCGCGTTTCATTGTTCTTAGTATGAGAACCTATTCCCTGGTTAGGTTCCATGTTTAAAGTCTCTAGGTGACAATCAGGAGACACTATTTTTATACCTTTTGGCCAATGGTTCCTGAAGATCGAACTTGTTCTGTCGAAAATTTACCAATTTGGAGTTTTTCTTCAATGGTCACTTCTAATCGACATGGAGTGAAATTCAGATGGTCAACTGTTTGGAGGCACCCAGCAAGATGGATTCCTTTCAACCATCCCATTTAAATTCCGCTCAGTGCTTCTCATCCGTCTTGTCTAACTTTTGAAATCAAAACCCAATCAATCAAACAATCTTTACTACTGTTTAGAATTACTAATGAGTATAGTTGATACTACCTTCTATCTTCCGTTTCTTCAGACACAATATACCCTGAGTACTGTCAACACAAACTTTAAATATTGGTTCTCCCAGGTTTTAAGTGATTATGCCTGGCTGGCTTGCAAACTATGTGTCATGTGCAGGGGAACTAGAAGACCAAATCTTTGAATTTTTACTGTGAGAAAAAAAAAAGTTCGAAAATCCCTTCCGAATAAATTGAAGATTGAAGTTAAGATATAGATTTACGTTAACTTAGTTCGTGTCAGAGCAGCAATCACCATTGTCTTTTGAATATTTGGACTTTTCATCGTCGAACGAAGGGTGCAAGAGATAATTCATTCAATGATCATCTCTAGCCACATAGTATTCTGCCAAAAGATGTTGGTAACGTCAAATGTTCTTTTGATTGACCAAACAGAACTGTTCAGTTTATATATTTTAACGCTATTCTACCTATTTCTAATGGTAAAATCAATTTAGCAGCTGGAAATATTAAAACCACCATGAGGAATTTGCTCATCCTGTATCCTCTCGACAATAGTATTATGAGTGATAAGTAATTGTTTGTTTCACAAACTACAAAATTAGAAACTGTAAACCAAAACTGTCAACATGGTTCTTCAGTTTTCAATATGGTTGGATGATTTATTTACTTACTTATGTATGTATGACGTACAAGCAGCAACAGTTTAGCTAGGAAACATAATATTTACTCATTAGGTCTACAAAAAGTTTTTCGTTTTTGAAAAATTCCCAACGTAGGTTTTTCGAATAAATTTAATTTCAGGCTTTTTTGTCGAAAAACCAAGCATATTTAGTGATCCATCAAAAGGCAAGAGAAATAACTTCTTCGTTGATCACCCCCACTTTCTTTTCTTATTAATCACCACTAACACTGCACGCTGCCATATGATGCTAGTCGTGGTGTCTGTTGACAAAGCAAATGTTCTCCTGAATAGTCACCATAGCTTTGTGTGTTTTTTAATTTTTTTATTCCATTACTTATCTTCTATCTACCTCTCAAACATTATCTACATTTTGAATTCTCCTTACCAACCCTTATTTTCAACTGTGTTTCTATCTTTGGACAAAATTTTGAATCCAAATTTTGATTCAACACAGAACTGCTGATTTTCAGATTATACTTCAATCAGAATTCAATTAAATTAATGATTTCATTTCGATCTTTTGTGATATCATTTCTCGACAATATTCTTTTCTATAGTTAATAGGGACCGAATTCTATATTTAATCCTTGTTTTGATCAAATTACGTTTTGATAAGGATGGAATCTGAAAATTTGCGATTCTGACATAAATCAATCCTGGCGCCCGGATAACTCTTTATCCTTATTTAAGATAAACAAAAACATTTCCTTTCCCCCTTTTATTATTCAGATCCTTTTATCTTCGGCTTTTTTGTTCTTTGTCTATCCTGCTGTCTTTTCTTGCATCATTTGCTCATATCACATGACACTTTTTTCCGTAATCAAATGTGCGCAGTAAATTGGACAACGATATTATCATCTCCTGCATTTACTGTTAACAAGCGAACGTAATTCAATAATGATGCAATGAACTTTCGATTATAATCAACACTTCTCCAAGAAGAGGACCGATCATCCTTCGCGTTATTGTTGTTAGTTCCTTGATCTCCACATTTACTTTTATCTTGCCCCCTCCTAAATCTTCCCCATTATTTCATCGTGTGTTATTGTCATATGACTTCTCATCAATTCACCAATTTATAAACGCCGTTACACGAGATGGTTTCTCTATGGATTCGCATCTATTCCGAGCCTGCAGGCTCTTTTTCAAGCGAATCCGATGACTCCTGGGTCATTGCAATAATAAACATTAAGGTATATCTCCTTAATCAAATCACTTTGCCTCACAACCACTGGCTCAACTGCTTCATACATTATCGTGATGCTTGAACTACCAACAACGTAATGTGCCGAATCATCTCTTCTACGAGCACTTACACCATCTTTTTTCGCTGTTATAAACCATTTTTAAAGCTTCTGATGTATAGAAAAAATATTTATCCTTATGGTATATTTTCAGACATAGTTTTCGTATATTCGATCGGATTAAGATAAATCTCACATTATCTTTACTCAAAACATGTATACAAATATGTATATATTGTGATGTGTGCAGGCCAGAAGTGAAATGGAGTCCATAGATGTATGTCATATACACTAGATTCTGTTGTAATTTCCAGCAATCTTTGAGCAAAATATGAATTCATGATACTTTATCCAGCCATCAGAGTATTTAACTGACCTGTGATCGATGGGATCAAGCCGTGTAAATAATAATGAAATAACCAATTCTAGCTTTGATTCAATGAATTTTCAAGAACTTTCGAAACCTCTAGCATTTAGGAACCCTGGGCAGATGACGGGTTTAGCTTGAAGTGTAAGAGTTTGACATTGGAAACTCTTGAGAATACGCACAGGTGGAAGATTTCACCAATCAACTTTATGATCGCTTACTGCTGTGCATTTGCAGCAAGGACACAGCAGTGACCTTTAGCAAAATCATCGATCGACTTATTTTCCCAGTGACAACGTCTTTTTCTGCTATAATACGTCATTCAAACGAGTCAACCTTTCAACTGTTGTGTTGTCCAATTATATTACTACCTAAATTTATCTTTCCCTATCCTTTAAACAACCTGACTCTTTTTGTACCTAGTCTTTTCAAATAATATGATTAGTTATACCAATTTTTTCCTGTAGGCCTTCGCTGAAAATGTAACCTTTGATAGCAGCTAAGAACAACCAAAATATTATAGATTATAATACTAAACTTAAAAACGTGTCAATTTGGAGTCTTTCGAATCAGGGTATTAGTATAGATATTGGAAAGAAAATGAGTTTACAGGTTTGGCTTTGACTTCTCCGAGGTAACAAAGTTATCGGAGCAGCTGGTGTGTAAAATCAGACTTTTACCGGCAAGAGGGTCGTGAATTGGTTTCAGTGAATGGTATTTTTTCATTAATTCCTGGTCTTCTCTATTTGCTCACTACTGTAGATTGACAGGCTGTTTAGCTTTGATTTTAAAATTGGAGGTAAATAGTAGTCAAGAATTAACTTCTTTCTTATTTGCAATAGGATCATCACCTACGAGTGTCATCACTTATTTCTACTCTGCTCAATACGTAACAAAAGACTGAACAATTGTGTAAAAAATGTTCAATTCTAATTAGATAAAAATGTTACAAACGACAAATAAATCTCGGAAGCAAAAAGTCAGTTCAGTGGAGATGTTAGAACTTATACCGAATTCGGTGTTTTAACGAAACAGTAATGAGTTGAGTAGATTTATCTTATAAGATTAAATTCAATTTTGTAGTGTTCCTTCTCAACCCGGAGTCATGTCGTTGCATTATTTACTTTTCAAACTTATTTGAAATCGGAAAGAACTCGGGGAACATAACTCTATCAACACTATTATCACTTTAAACATAATGAAAACTAGCCCATATATAGATGCTTTGCAAAGTCGGAAATTGTAAAAGTTCGTGGGTCTATCATTATCAGCAGCAGCAGTCTTTAACATCCATCGTTGGACATAGACCTTACTCAGGGTTCGCCACACTTCTCTATCATGGGCATCGCGTAGCCAGTAATTTCTAAATTTGTCTCGCTCGTCTCTCCATCTAATATTTCGCCAGCCTCAGTTCCACTTGTGATCACAGGGGATCCCAGTCGTGAGTTGCAATGTCCATCAGTTGTCTGCCATTTAAGATTTTTGATGGATTCTGTGATGTCTCCGACTCTTGTCTTTTCCAAGATGTACTGTGCTGTCTTGTGGTCTGTCCATGTGACGTTGAGCATAATTTTTTCATGTGCACGTCGCATGGTTCTCAATATGTGGATCTTTTGCATGTTTCAGCTCCATTAGTGACTTTAGGTTCAATGAGATCTTATTCTAATTGAAATTCATCGAGAAATTTTCAAGATATTGAGTGAAACAACAGGAACGTATGGATACATATACCCCTTCAACTTCTTTAACAGAGGCAAACAGAGAATAAAAATGCTTGTATAATGATATTCTAGTTAGTGAATCGAGGCACTAATGTTTTTACTTTTTGACTTGATCTTATATATGTATATATATGTGTGTGTGTTATCTTTGTTTTGCACTATAGCTATTCCCCAATTTTGATAACTTTGTATATTGTATTTATCGCCTCATACACAAGTAAATACTAAAAGTAAAAGAAAGCAATTCCTATTCAAGTGATTATCCCAGCCAATGAGCCCTAATGTAGATCAGGGTATTTACCATCGGAAGTATGCACGTCAAAAATAATTGAAATACAGTAACATCTTGAATAAAACGATTTTGATTAGTGCACGCTTTAATGTAGTACAGACGATTGTATCGCCTTACATATCAATGTAACTAAGTATAAACTAGGAAACAAATCTACGTTAAGTTCTACGAAGCCCTTGAACAGTGATGGTTTGAAAAGTACCAAACGATATATTTTCCATATTTTAACCAGTTGCTTTTCTCTCTTTTGTAGGTAAGTTTTCAAGACATCATCAGCAATTTTACAAACAAGTAAAGGTTGGTTCTATTTACTTTTAAACGACATTTGTTTTTGTTTCCCACTAATAAATCGGGTTGAATACCATAAGTCTGCTAACAATAACTTGTATAAGCAAATATTAGTAAATAACATTTTTGAAACTATATCCCTGGTCTTGTTTGTGTCCATATATTTAAAGTATTAAATGAAAATGTCATATTATATAATTGTACGTTTTGGGAATTATTATTATATTTGTAAAACACGCTTAGAACTGCAAGGTATGTTTCACCAATCATTTAGAAGAAAAATGAGAAAACAGACGTCCAAAGTTTCTTAATTAACTTTCAAAATGCCATAATTTTGAAACTATTGCATATATTCCATCGTTTCATGTGGCTAAAGGTATGTACCTAAAGATATAAACACTTTGATCAGAAATGTGGTATCATTTTGAAGTAGAAAACCATACAAAGGGCAATTTCAACCATTTAGCGAACATCATCCAATCCATCTGATTCTCTCCCAAGATAGAGCAAGTATACTGAACTCAATATTACTATACTCGGCGGACTGTACCTTGTGGTTCTTTGCGCCCCATATAAATCTTGCCGCTGATAACCTTATTTTTGTAGATAATTATGTTGCACGATACCGAATCATTGCCATTGTTCGCATGTATTAAATACAGTATGTCTTGTGCTAATGTGACGTACTCAATTTTGCGATACGAACATCTTTTTCCCCATTCTTACCTCTCGGTCCGGTGTAACATCAATGATCGGTTTCCAGCTTCTAAAAAATGAATATTATGTGAAGAAAGATTAGATGATGGTGTTTGATTTGAGTTCAAATCTTTGGTAGGGACACAAGTCGAAATTAGTCAGAATAATTAATTCGCAAAAAGAATTACACATCATCTATTCTATTTAACGGATTTAAAAAAAAAAACGAATTAAATAAAATTGACATACTTAACCTGCCTTCATGATACGCTAGGTGTATACCTATATTTTTTATCTAGAAAATTTTTCAAATTAAATAACTATCAAATACCGATTATCAAATAGTATCATTTATTTACCCCTGCAAATGCGTAATAGATGATTTTTCCCGGGTAAACATGAACGATGAAATAGAAAGCAACATGTTTTGAAATATTTTTAGGTGAAATGAAATTGTATAATCAAAATTCTACCATCAATTTCTTTTAATGTTCTTTAATGTTGGGGATAAACTATCAAAGTAAATGTTACATAAATGTTGAAAAAATAAATTAGATTTGGACTTTGAGTACACCATTCAGGTGAAATGAATATATATATATATATATATATATATATATATATTCTCTAACATCAATTATGAGGTGAGTGGTTTCATTTCTCATGACTTCGTTTATCAAGTTGTGGTCTCGAGTCTTTACTACTCTGCTTATTTCCTCTCAATGGCTGCGTGAAGTAGAAGAACGTGGTTGAAAATATAACCGGACATCGTTTATCATCGTACGATCGATACTGAACACTATCACCATTCTTACACAGAATGCTTGGAATATGAATATTTCTGCCGGGGAACGGAATGCATTATAATAAAAATGCACTTTTGAAGGAGGTGTTGAAGGTAGAAAAAAAAACGGGGAATCGACAAAGTAGCCATAAATCCTTAGTGCTGTTACGTAAAACAAGAATAAAAATGTTATCAGTATTAAGATATTGTTGTAGAGAAGGAATGATAAGAAACTGAATAGGAAGAAGTTTATATATATATATATATATATATACATATATATATATAATATATATAATGGATTTTTGATAATCTATTTTAGCTATAGTAATATTATTTACAATCTCAGTTATAATAGCACTTGGACAGGACACACAATCATACAGATAACGATACTAATCTGCATACATATCCTTCACATATATTTATATTGTTCGTGTTAAACGGAAAATGATAGATGTGCTCAGAACGGGGAACGATAGAAGTGTTTTCAGCATGTGTAGGTTTTTCGGCTACTGCGAAGTAGAATGCTGTCAGGAAGTTGGAAAAAAAACAAACTAAGAGCCATGTTAATAACCATGAATGACTGGAGAATAAGAGACAAATTTTCAATTCTGGAAACAAAGTTGGAAAAGATATTTGAATTCATTTGCAACAACCGTCTACACAATATCTCTCGAAGTTATCAACGGATTCCGTTAATTCTTTTCATGAACACACTATGTTGATCCCTGTGTCAAAATTCCTTTCCCTACATAACTGATATGTAGTACCTCATAAACTCTTAAAAATATCAGTAATCAAAAGGTCATCAGTATCTAATTTCCCTTAATTCATCAATAGACTATCCATCGATCGATGCTATAACTAATTTGAGTGAGTGTTGTGAATTTAATGAAGAAACTATCTGTATATAAACGACAAGGTGATAGCAAGCAATATTTTTTTTCTTCAAGATATTGTGACTAACCCAAATAAGGATGGGTCTGCTTGATACTTTTCTTTATTAGCAAAAGCCATCGCTAAATGTCATCAACATTAAAAACTAGCCTAAGGGGTAATTTAGGATGAGGTACGACAATCTTAACAAAAGATTTCATCAGTAACATAATGCAAACCATGGTGTGCAAACGGTCAAACAAATGAATAACCTTCTATAGTAATGTCACAAGGTATTGCACTCTTTTAGTTTAAAAGTTCGTTCCTACGATGAATAATATCCACAGGAAGCTTAAATCACGCTGACTTGGGGAAACTAGCAGGTCTCCCACACGCAAAACAGAGGAGCGTCATGAATAAGATACAGGTATTTTCTTAAAAAGGACTCCAGTCTCCTTAGGGATCTGCTACTTCTAATTGGAATTTAGCGATCGTTAGACATCATGGCGCAGGTCTTCAAAGTGGCCTCACCTGTAAAATCAATTCGCTTGAACAGGACACAGCAGAGGAGTCACTGCCTCTTGAATTTTTTCTCCAGTCTCCAGTCCTGCAACCACCGTAGAAGGCGTCTCTTATATACCACTAAGAATAAACTGGTCCTAAATGAAAGAAACAATCAAATATAAGCTTATTTTATGGTTAGATTATATATCAGAAAAGTTCAAGTATTTATAGTAAATTTGACATATGAAACCGGGTAAAACACTGACTTTTTTTTTGTGAATATGAAATAAATCCCCCACTTGTTCCTACAATTACATGCAAGAAGATCTTATATCATTGTTTTGTTATACCTGGCAACGCAATTCTTCAATCTTTGGTAGTGAGTGTTATTTTCTTATTGCTTAATAGAGAAGGGTCGTTATTCCCTTGAAATTTTGTTTTTGCGCCCAGGATAGGAATATTTTGAAATTCACCTAATCCCAATAGTATAACAGGTATATTGGCATGTAATTTATTCTCGTTCTTAAAAATCACATTTACTTCCAGAGATGCAACATATGAATCATGATAAATATGTATTTAGTCGAGCTGAAGTAATCGTAACAAATTTAGAAGTGATTAGTTTCTCTAGATTTACGATTGTACTGTGATTCGCTTTCATGAACCAGACACCAAGATGAATTCTTTCATCGATTTTCCATTCTGTCTCTTTGTCACGGTGTTCAAAGTCCGCTGTGCCTGTGAACTCCCTGAATTTATCAAGATGAGAGTAACAGATATGGATTTTGAGGGACAACCTGCATCCATTTTTAATCGTACATCTTCGCTATAGTCTCAACCCCGTCTTGGGATGATCTAGTATTGCTTTGAAAGCCCCAATCCCCTCTAAAAGGAAAGAAAATTACTTTGCTGATTTTACCAATCATTAATGAGCTGTTTGGAGAATTCTTTGCACACTACGATATTTTAGTCGTTCTATTTATTTAGGCAGAATCAATCAGAGGAATAACTCCTAGACCAGGAAGATGAAAAAAAAATGTTACTTAAGAAAAAATATTCATAGAATAAAAATGTACAAAACCTGGTGGTTTTCTAACGACTATTATTTTCAGTTTAGAGAGCACACTTTCGGATCTTTACATCCTTGGCAACATCCAGGGTGCGCTCCATGGGTGAGCCTGACATGTTCACGGAGTGCCTAAATATCTTTCTCAAATGGTCGCACAATCCATGAGGACTGAACACAGTATGAAAACGAAAAAATGTAAGGAATTACATTTGAATTTATGCTGTTAAATTCAGATTCAGTTCTGCATATTTCCGATAGGAATAGAATGTTTTTTTCCTATTACGTATTATATTTTCTGGAATACTGGGAAGTTTTACCTGCGAATTCGTTTCTTGAAAAGAAATATATTTACTAATTTTAGCAGAATAAATAATTCATATGTAATATGTTGTGATATCTTTTTTTTTCTTCCAAATGTTGTTTAGAGGGATGTTTTACAATTTGATCGATGCAGAGCTGAATCTGTTTTGAATATATTTATTGTAAAATATTGATTCCCCTCTCCCTTCTCCTTTCGGTGCACCCATGACTGTCACAGGGGGAACTTAGAGAAGAGTCATCTGATTATCATTAAACACACATACACACACACACACACACACACACACATATATATATATATATATATATATATATATATATATATATACACATATATATGTGTGTGTGTGTGTGTGTGTATGTATTTATGTAAACAAGCGAGTGAGGATGGAGATCAGAAGTAATCATTGCGCAAATACGTTACCATGTTACTCTTCTAGGTTATCAAGTGATTCTGTGTGCTTATGTTGGGATGTACACACGTAGAGGTGAAACAAAGAGGACAATGAGAGAATTAGGGAAGGAAAAGACAGACAAAAGGTTTAAAAGAGTGTGTGTTTATGTAAAATGGTAAGACTCTGCATACATGCAAGGCCGCGTATTTTTTTTCTTTTCTTAAGGTAGAAAACCGACTGTTCCGGGAAGCTTCTGTTTTGTACTAATCAATGAGTGAATTAGTGAAAACACCAAATACTTTCCTGGTGCATCTGGACTGCTTAAATGGATGAAAGAACTGCACACACACACACACATATATATATATATATATATATATATATATATATATATATATATAAATATATATATAAAAGCAACAGGTGAGTAGCAATTGTCAGTACAAATAAAATAGATCAACATTCTTCAGGGTATATAAGAAGCATGTGTTTTCAAGTAGTTAGGATCTACCCACTTTATTTTTATTGCTTTTTATACCATTTTAAAATAATTTTGACGTACAATTTCGTTCGTGTGTTCATCTTTGTGCGCATATGCGTATTCTGGGGAACTTACGTCTGTTCGCGTGAAAGTGGGCCAACAGCAAAGAGGGGTTGGAAGATATGAGTTTCTAGTTATTGTACTGTGATCCATTTTCACAGACCAGACACCAAGATATGACCTCCTGCTGTGTTGCCGTTACATTTTCTTCTGTATTGATGTTCAAGGCCTGCTGCTCCACCCCATACGCTCCTATGAACTCTTTTGATTTATCGAGACGAGTGTAAAGTATATGAACTCCGGGCGAAAACTAGCCACCCATTCTATCTTTGATTATAGATATGTTCTCAACTAGCTCAGCATAGTTTGGGTCTTGCTATTGCCCAGAAAGCCCTGTTCCTCCGTGAAAAAACTGTAAGAGGCATATTTCACCTGCTTAATGAGCTTCTTCAGGAATTCCCTGCACTCCAGGATCTTCGTTGCCCGACACCGGCTTTGACCTTTGCCTCAGACATTACATTGTGGCAGGATCAGCTCAAGAGGCATATTCAGGCAAACCTTTCGGATATCTTGACAAATTCAAGGCATCACATTTCAAACGAGATACAATGATGTCAAAACCTTGCTAAACGCCCGTTAAGCTTATCGAAGACTTTATATTGTCGGCATTCCTGATTGGTCTTTAAGATTCTGTATTATTTATTGTACGAATGGGTCGCTGCAGGAAGGATAAATGTTCAAACATTTTCGGCTCATTGTGTAAAGGAGAGAAAATAACCCGCCCTTCCCTCACGAGAGAGAGTTGTAACTTAGGGTTCCATTTACAATGTAATTTCATACTGAATTGGTCCTTTCGTTCAAGCCCAGCTGTGTTTTTTTCTTTTGATTCGGACATCTCAGTGATCGCCCAACAAAAAAAAGAGAGAATACATTCATTGATCACTCTATTTATCAATTTTTAATCAATCACCCCCAACGGAACATGCTGCCAAATGCAATTCATGTCGGATATTAATGAATATGCATCATTACGTCATGTTCAAATTGTTTATAACCTAAATGTACTTTTAGATCTCACCATTTGATAGCATCACCCTACTGTACTTACCTCGTGATTGAAGACTTGATGCCAAAAGAAATTGCCAAATTACCTCATTTAATACAAAATACATGTGTTTGTGTGGCAGGAATTATTTCTTGTCCATACGGTTTTAAGAATGTAACTGATTGGTCTCTATGCGAATTGTACGTCCATATACATCTGCCTACAGATATAAATGAGTTGATATTTGTAGTACAGATGATTAAGCATATGTGGATATACGTTTTTAGACATTTCTGAATTAATTGGGAAATTGTGTATAACATCGATTTAAAATGTACCTGAGTGATAGAAACTCATAGTTTCTTAATCCATTGTACACACACACACATATATATATATATATATATATGACCCCTTAATCAAGGAAAAACTTCCCTTTCACTTTTCAACCTTTGAGGGAATTTCCCTTCACTTTCGATTCCTCAGGGGATTATATATAAACATACGGAATTAGGCATGCACATTGGACGGAAGGTAAGGATCCAGTTTAGCATTGTAGTTACGTTGTAAAAATACTCTCAAAAAATGTTAATATTTCGGACTACGCTAATGTTCAAGTGGTTTTTATTGCATAACAACTTTTTCTCTCTCTCATATATATATATATATATATGTGTGTGTGTGTGCGTGCGTGTGTCCCTATTTTTGAAATATACATAGTCATCAAGGTCCATATTACAAGTTCCTATCCCTGCATCCATGTATTAATAGCAATAGGTTAGTAACTACCTACGTGTTTGAGAGTTAAGAAATCATGTATTTGTAGACGTGTAATAATGTATATACTTAGGCAGACATTGGTATTCATGCTTATATAAGTGAACGCCGACTTTTAGGAGAGTTCACCCGCGCATAAATGAACAGGCCTAATGGAACGTGAAATGTTTGATCAAAGTCAAGATATCAACCCCCAAATCGAATGTGAACCAACGATGCGTAAGTTAGCGTGAAAATGTAATCTTCACATAACAGACTGGTTATGAGCTTTTTCTAAAGATTCACTTCGGTGGGCGAATAATCTGTTGAAATCTCTAATGTTTGCTGGTAAGTCGACATAACTTGAATATCCACTATGGGCGCAGATATTGTCTGAAAAGAAAAAAAAAAGAATTCAGTAAAAATCAATTGTGCAGACTATTCGTATGTAATCTCATAACAAGTTGTGCATGGATGGTAGAGAAAGAGTGTAGGAAGATATTTTAAGCAAATCTCAAACAGGCAGACAGAACTTAACAAAAAGACTAGTTTTCAAGGTGAGAACTTAAGAACGTGTACAAGAAAGGATCATGCTTAGCTTAATATTGAGAAACCGCTAGGCGGCACAGTTATTGGAGAGAGAAAGAGTCAGATATATTAAAAATCCATTACAAAACTCAAATGATAATTGGTAGGCCCTACCATAAGAATGCCAGACGACAGCAGTACACCACAACCCAGAACGTATATTCCAAGAGATCATATACAAAATTGTTGATCGCAAAAAAAAGACGTCATGCTTTGGATAAACGAGATATCAGAGCAACGGCGTCCATAATCCAGAGGTCTGGTGAATCTTGGGCGAGGTATATAGCCAACTACACAGGTCCGTTCTTCGGAAAATCAATGTGCTGTGACCTTAACCCCTTTCCCCCTGGAGATATAGATTATTTTCATTGCGGGGAGCGTGAGTTTAGAGAAAATTCTCCTACCTCGGTAATCTAATAGCATAAACATCGATGTCATTTTTTCTCTTATTGAATTTAGGGGTTCTCGAAATTGCAAGGCACCAGGCGCCTCTTCAGGGTACCGATACGACAAGATGACACTGTGTATCTCAAATTTTACTGCTATCAATACGATCTGAGTCAAAGATGTTATAGAAACCATTAGAAAACTAAAATAGCAGTGGGTTGGCAATGTAGCAAGAATGTCAGATAACGGCTGAACATCACAAGTAACCCTAAAGATCTACGGAGATCATATGCAAAAATGTGACTATCAAAAGATAAAAAAGAATGGCATGACGAGCTATAATAGTAAAAAAATCACTGCCACCTTGATATCCATGATAGAAAGATCTAAGGAATCTTGGGGAATGTCCGTGTCAAACAACGGACCCTAAAAGGCTGATGATACCATAGGAAACACACAGAACCTTTCATGCAGTAAAGTAATGCCTCTTATGCCCGAGGGAAAACTAACTTTGAAAAATCAATACTTTCCAAAAATAATTATATTCCAACTTGTTTGTACATATATTCATTTTTTGTTCTATTCTCCTCTTATAGATAACTAGGCATTTATGTCAACTTACCCAAACATAAATCATAAACTTTTGACATTTGGGCTTCGATTCTCCTAAAGCCTGCTATTATATGGTCCTCGTTGCAGACCACTTTCTCTTTGTTCAATATGCATATAAGCACAGAGACATACAAATATACGTGGTATCTATTTCAACATATAAAATGTATAAATATAAATGATCAAAGATATGTGTATGTATGTTTATAAGTGTATACATTTGTTTATCTGTTTGTGTGTCTGTTAAAGTATGCATATGAAGGTGCATCTGTGATAGTGTGGATTAATGTATATGTGCGTTACTGTACGTGTTAGTGTGTATGTATGTATGTATGTATGTAAATATCAATAATATATATATATAAATATATATATATATATATAGATGCTTACATTTGGAGTATATATGTATTACTTTCTCTCATTCTCATATATATATATGTATATATGTTTGTGCGTGCTTTCATCGTGCGTGTGTATTTGCTTGCATTATGTATGTAAGTGCATATCTCTCTCTAAATATATATATTTATATATATATATGATTACATTGTGTGTGTTTATTTATTTCAATATGTGCCTTCATAGTGTGTGTGCATACATATATATATATATATACATATATATATATATATATATATATATATATATATATATATATATATATATATATAATCTTAGGTTACTGGAGTATTTCCCGTCTAGTGTGATTCCTTTGTATTCCCATTATAAGTTTCAGAAGATCTCAATGCAGACTATTAAAAGTTTGGCTGAGCTTATGTCTTCATCTCCAACTCCATTTTCTAGCTGAAATTGCTTAGTTTTCACGTAGCCTGATGAAGGAACTACTGTGTCAGTAGATATTTTGCTTTACTTTGACATATATGGGGTCTACACCTTGTTGTATTATATCATCAATGACTTAATTGGAGGCAATTTAAAATAAACAAATGCTATGGCTACCGATATTCTATTTTCTGCTTCTTTTTCTTTTAGTTAGTTCATTGAATGGAAATGGCCAATGGTTGGGTTGCTTTTTCTGAAGCAAACTTGTTCCTGTAATTGGTTGTCATCTTCTGTTTTGTTGATTTGGTGGGTTATCACTTTGATATATATATATATATAGATATCTATCAATCTATCTCTCTCTCTCTCTCCATCTATCTATCTATCTATATATATATATATGTATATATATATATATATATATATATATATATATATATATATATATATTATATATATATATGCAGTCATTTTCTATCCACTGCTGGGCAAAGCATTTTCCCATCTTCTTCAAAGACGTCTGAGCTAGCCTCTATGTCTTACGGAAAAAAAAACTTTTCTATCTGATCCCTTTATCTTGTGTCCGGTGTTTTACTACTGCGATCACTCTCCCATTGATACCAACTGATCATTTTGCATCTCTTCTTCCTAAGTATCCAGTCAGTTTTTTGCTTAATCATTCTCTAACATTCTCCCTCTAATCGAAGTTGATATTTTTCTATTCCCCAGGGTTTTCCTCAGCACTGCTATTTCCATGGCTCTCTGAGCAATTTAAAGTTAGTTTTAATTTCTGTGTTCTGCGTCTGTAATTCATAGCTGAAATTATATATATATATATATATATATATATATATATATATTGAGAGAGAGTTACACGCTCACATATATATATGTGTGTTCATATGCATGTACTATAGACAAAATTATGCAGGGAAAAGTTCTACAATAAAAACTGAGATGACATTAATTCTAAATTTTATGGACCTCAGTATGTAAGAAGGTCCGTATGTGTGAGTAAGGCATGGCACGACTGAGATATAATAATATCTAATGGCTGCACTGTCATTCACCCAGAGAGGAGGTTCTGGCGTGATGCATCGGCACGCTTCCCCAGCCCGCCCTCCATGCCTGCCTGAGTCAAATTCCGTGAGTTGTAATGATCTCGGCTCTGCTGCTCTGAATGCTCAAGCAATGCCTGTTTAAGTCAATTAATTGCCCTCCAGCCACAATTGACATGGAGGAGGTTACACCTATCTCAAGAGGGAATGGAATACATCATCCGACAAATTTTCGCCCAATACTTTTCGGATGTACTAGAATCTCTAGCGTCCATTACCGTCCCTCGCTAACATACCAAAATGTTTGTTACGTCCCTTGCTCAGTGATATCTCTTTTGATATTGCTGAGTTACTCCCTCTGTGCTTATTGTTGCCATTCTAGATGTTTCGCTCGCAATTGGACATCGGAAATTTCTGATTAGATGATTTGATAAGAAAAAATGTAATATTTCAATTTACTTCATAGTATCAAAATAACAAAGCAAATATCATTCAAACAAATTTTGAGGGATGAAGTTTCACTTAATCTATTGATAATACCTATATGCATCTGAAAGTGTTTCAAGATTTTTTCTTAAATTTTAGATGTGAACTTGAATAGAGAGTTAGCAATCCTGCCTTTGCTTGACTTTCACACCGAAAAATAATACATGGACTTGTTCCTATGACTCATGCTCCTGGCATCTCCTTGACAAGTAACACTAAACAAGAGTAAAAAACAAACAGGATGTAGCCTGAAAAAGTAGATGTTCAGTGACCACTGGAGTGATTTCATTACAAGCCCCGGAGTCCCTCAGATAACCAGTGTCACTAACATTGACGTTAGGGCGTAGAGAAATATATCTACGCTGAACAAGCCATGTGTTTATGATGATGATGAAAGTTTGGTGAACTGGTTATTTAACAAGTAGAGCCGAGAGACAAAGAGTCCGTAAAAAGGATATCTTGTATCGACAACCGCCAGCGGACAACAAAGGTTTCTGACGATGAGATATGACATTAGAAGGTCCTTCCGGCGACTTTTCTGACCGAAAAATCCCCGGGGGTGGCGCTGAGGATGAGAGGTATCGACATAAAACTTGATTCTCCCTCCGAGCGCACGAGCACACGTGCACACACATACACACACACCCAAACACGAGCGCGCGCACACAACCACGCACACACAGGAGCACACACACATACACACACACACACGAGCATACACACACACACACAAACGAGCATACACTCAGGGCACACGCACGCACATACATGAGTGCATGCACGCACGCACGCGAGTGCACGCTCACACGAGGACACGCACGCACGCACACAAAGAGTAAATAGATGTTCTTCAACCTGCATTTACAGTAGACATGAAAATCCTTGAAGATGTATTAGGTTTCCAGACCCGTCGAGATTCCCAAATGCCTAAACTGAAAAATCGCCACAAAAGACCCGACAATGTCTTGTATCAACCCATGAATGCAACAGTTGATCTTAGCAAACTCCGATTGAGTGCTGCAGGGGAAGCGATTCTGAACAAGGGTCACAAGTTCGCAACGAGCTTTAACTCTATGCCCCACCTCGACATAATCAACCCAATAAATCACTATACATATATTGATATCCCCAAAGACGGTATCTCATTGAGACCCATAGTCAGTTACCAGGGTTTAGCATGCCATCCATCGAGCTCCTCTGCAATTCAGATAATCTATCCAACAGCAGACAAATATCCATCCAATATTAAAAACTCATTCCACTTCACCAACAAAAGATGATTCCATTATTTCCAACCAAATGAGCTCTGACGTGGTGAGCGTGTTTACCAAAGTTCCCTGCAACTAAAGCCTTGATAATGATTCATGGCAACCATTACCCTTGAAACATCATATCAGCTCCCACAGGCAAAGGTGAGAGAATAGATGTCAGAGACCAAGCAATCTCCACGGTCTGTCAACCCTACATTAAAGGGGTATTTGAAAGGAACCAAAAAGTGTGCATTCTTTAGAACATTAGGGCAGTTTTTAAGGGCAATTTTTCAGCTGACCGAGACTACACCTAAACAGATATGAACTTAACCAAAAACTGTGTATACTGTATCTCATGCAGCTGCCAATACAAAGTGGAGACCGGGTGCCCTTTGAAAGCTAGGATAGAAAAGCATCGGAAAATATTCACTCGTTGTGAGAACACAAAGTTAGGCTGGTAGATCACGTTTGGAGGGAAAAGGGAGGCATTGACCCCCATCGAGGCGAACAGATTCTGAACAGGGCCGGGGAATAGTAAAGGGTCAGCACCTGATGGTTCGCTGCGTTTGAAAAAAAAGTCCCACACACCCATGACCAAAAATACAACACTGACTGGTTTAAACAGGTGCATATGGTGGTGTGTGTGCACATGCACTTGTTAAGTGCTGACAACTCCTTCAAGACTGAAGTAATAATTTTGAATAAATGCATAAACAAATAGAAAGAAAATTTAAAAAATGCGATCTTGCATTTTTATGAAACAGTCAAGTCAGATAAATGAAATTTTTTAAAAATTACCTCCCTTGACTACATCAGCAAATGAAGACCTCGATTTTTCCAAGTTTGATTCCTCTCTATTACGAATTTTCTCAAAGTATGGAGTCACCTACCCCTTTCAAACAAATACATATGGTTGTAATTACAACTGATTGTTACTTACGGGGATGATTTATGCTCCATCCCCAGCATGGCTTTAACCCTACCCAACTACGAACTTTTCCCTCCAATTAGAGCAAAAAGATTCATTTGAAAACAAAAAAAAAAAAAAAAATCAACCACATCCTGTGGAAAGCAACATTTTGAGTTTAATTGCTGAAACAAGCTATCCCCCATTGTGAGGGGCAAAAATACACCCACTCATCACTCGAAGATGGCTGTAGGATAATTTGCTGAAATGTTGTGTTAAAAATGTGATGAGGAAAAGTCTGGAAAAAAAATTTCAAAATAAATAGTATCTTATTCAATACATTGTCGACTTTATTTTGGCCAGTTTTCAAAGAAACAACCCTTTGTAGGGGACAAATAAGTCATGAAGTTGCATTTCAGACCGGACTTGGTGTGAGAGATTCCGCAAATCTGAATGTGTTCCTAGCATTTTAAACTTCGTATGCAAGTTCTTATCTATCGCTCCTATGCGCTCAGGACACTGACTTGGCTAAAGAAATAGTTTGATGCAGCACGAATCTTGATTCCTCTGAAGGAGTATGCTGTTCCAAAAAGCTATGGACAAAATGCGATTTCTCAATCATTTACTTGACTACGTATGATCCAACTACATTTTTTTAACCATGACTGTTCTACAGAGAGAGTTATATCAGTGATTAGTAAAACGCCATTGATTAATCGATGGTAAATTGAACATCGTTTGTAATTTATTTTTCAAGCAAAATGTTGAGAAAACGACTCTAATCTATTTATCTTTTCTTGTGTGTGACAGCACTCCAGTATCTAAACACACGAAAAATGTTCCACGACTCACTCTTTTTGTATCGGATTGTTCCATTTTATCGTAACAATAGTTGATCCTACCTTGGTTGATTAATTACTTGTATATTCAAGAAATATTAAACATTAACAAGAGTATGCTGTACAACATTCTTCCATGTTTTATGAGTATATATATATATATATATATATATATATATATACAAGGAATACATTGTGTTCCTTGCTTAAAATAACCTCAAATATAATACAGGGAAACATATCTTTAAAAGTTTTCTTGAAATTAAATGCTCATTTCAGTCGATTATTTGCATATACTCCCACTTTTTAATCTGTGCCAATTTTCATCTTTCCAAATGTAGAATTACATCTGTTTCTGTCAGAGGAAAAGTCAGTATCCGGTTTAGCATTATAATTACATTGTATATAGAACCCTGCTGTAATACCTTAAAAACATCACTCATCGTATGTCCTCTGCAGTTGGATGGCGTATCGCTAAATGAAATTTCAGCTCCCTTCATGCAAAATTATGATATATAAAGTGGAACTGATCGGCGGGTTATGATTTATGTGATTACTCAAATTAAAAAAAAAACTCTCAAGATGTAAATATGAAATTATAAGAAATAAAGTCAATTATGCTTTAAATACCATCAATTACATTTTCTTGATAATGACTAACGGTGGTAAAATGTTCTAGATCCAGCAACTTTTAAGCAGTTAAAAAATCGATGCTATTCATAAAGGGTTGTATGCAAACGGGAATATTGAATTAAAGGGTAATTGGATAGTTCGTCAGTTATTTTGAATAATGTATGTTTGCATTCTCTCTTTTATGTATGTATTGATGATGATGATGATTTCAATAATAATTTTAAGTTATCAAACGTTGACTGTATCACTTGGCCAAGACATTGTATATAGAATAAACAATGAAAGAAAATTAGGCTGCCGTAGGGATTGAACCTGTAACGGATAAAACAAAATGAGAGTTTAGAGTTGAAGCAGTTATTAGTGTCTTTCAACTAGCAGTGTTTTCTCAGCTCAATGGTAAGAATAACAATAGGTTTACGCGGCCACCTTGTCTATTGCAGGTTCGATTCTTGCTGCAATCGCATGGTCTTCCTTTATTCTGTTCACGGTAATTCAAGCGATACTTTCTCCGTGAAATAAGGTTGGGCCATTTCAAATAGCGTTTCTAAGTAATATAACATATATATATATAGACACACACACATACACACACACATATATATATATATATATATATATATATATATATATATATATATATATATATATATATATATATATACTGGATATGGTTGGATATAATCACTATTTACCTTTCATCTACAGGTGTTACCATAATAACGCAGGTGATGGGGTCCAAGTAAACTAACGGCGTAATATCATTGATTGCGCATAAAAAGGGGGGGGGGCTTCATTCATATGCATTAATTTTTATCTTTTTGGTTGAGTTGAGAATCTAAACGTGAAATGGAAGCCGTCCTCTCAAATCATAAAATATCAAACAAAATCTGAGATACTGACACAACCTTGGCCATACTTGACTGACTGTGGGGGAAAACGTAGGCTTACCAATTCACTGAATAGAAAAGTGAGATAACGATATGAACTTTCAAGTTGATAGAAGATTAAACCATCTTGAAATTAAACTCAGTAGTTTGTAACTGATCCATAGAAAGGTACAGACAAGCACAGAGAGGTGAAAGTCCATCTAGCTGTCCATATTGTAATATATTTGGCAGCGTTATTTGAAGTTCATGGCAGCACACATCAATATTACACATTCATTTTAAAAGTACTCCAATGGACGCTTCATATGGTCAGGTCACGTGTGTTCGAGTATGCATATGATGAATTGTTTTTGACAGGATGTGAATTTAAATAGGAACGTTTAGAATAAAGCAAGAACTCCTAAAGAAAAAAATAAGCATGTATAATCCGTATTCCGTGATAATCCGTACATTAAGACGACAATCACGAAAAAAAATGAATATGGAGCAGTTGGTCACAATAGTACCCTATGAACTCGTCGGAAATATCTGAATTTTTAGCAACTATACATATGTATACATATATATTTTTTTTTCTATAAACCTTTGCAGCCTTAAAGAATAAATACTCCAAAAAGCCTTTTCAAAAACTTTGTGTCGCTTCGGTCACTTAAAGCCCTATATCTCCAAATGTAATTAAGGTAATTTTCTTGTGCGTGTGTGTATATGCATTTTCAGGGGGTTATTTTTATGCAATCGGTGTCTATCTATTTGTATATATATATATATATATATATATATATATATATATGTGTGTGTGTGCATGTATAAAATAGAGAGAGACTGATTACATAAAAATGAACCCCTGAACTCCGGCCACTGTGAACGGAGTTGTGGACTGGTCGATATAAATAAACATTAAGAAAATATGGTTTCTTATTGCAATATGGAAAAAAAATAACGTTGAACCGAGTAATTCCATTTCACTTTTGTAAGCACTCTAATTACATCCTCACGGGGAATTTCTGATTCATTTGTGGACTTATACAATTCTGCAGTTGGATGGGTCTTGAAGGGAGATGAATGTATTTCCCTGGGAAGATGCGAATACGTGTCTATATTATCGTGGAGTTCTGTGTATTCTATAATTGTGTTGAATGGTTGACACACGGATTTCTGTCCAAGTTTGTTCCGGATATTGATCCTACTATTCATCTATCTATATCCATTCGCCAGAGGTTCATCATAGTCATCCCCATAACGTCGGTCATTGGACGTAGCCCGTCCACAGGATTCGCCAGTCCATTCTATCATGGGCGTTGTAGAGTTTGAGCTTTTTAAACTAGTGCTCTCCCTAGCGCAATCAGTTTCACTTTTTTAGGCAACAATTTTGCATACGGCCTATGGGATCCATTTGTGAGTCGTGGTGTCCGGTAGTTCTCAGATTTATGCATCATGACCAGCCTGATTACCTTTTGAGTTTTTTATAAAATATTTCTCCTTTCTTTTTTCATAACTTCTCTGCTGTCTTGTGATCTCTCCAAGTGACATTGAGCATTAATTCTCATGTTTACATTGCGTGATCCTAAGTTAGAGGGTCCCATGTTTATGCTCAATAGTTGGTCATCAGGAAAACACATTGGTTGTAGACCCTTCTTTTCAGAACTAGTGGGATTTTCTTGTTCAAGAACTCTATCAAAAGCTCGACAACAATTAATTCTTCGCTTGATCCTCTTCTTTAGCGGATTTCATAGAAATCGAGGTAGATGTAGAGGTTTACTTACTTGAGTTTGGTGTTTCAATTTTAATCGTTGTGTATTTTGCTCCAACATGTTTGCTGTACATGATATTCAGTTCATTTGGCCAACATTTTTTTTTCTTTCTATTCATTTGGCCTTGGTTGGAGATCATGAAATTTCTCATCAAAAAGTACGATGTCATCAGCTATTCTGAGGTCAGTAAAAATTTGCTGGGTTCTCACCCATTTTGATCAGCAGAAAGCCATCCAATTTTTCACTCTTATACTCTTGATCTCCCAATTTGATTTGAACTTCATTACAAATCGTTGACCAGAATTTTTGAGTCTTCTATTTGATCCGACTCGCTGGCAATGTATGTATCACGCATACAGACCAACTCAATGTAGATAGAGGGATTAAAGTTTAGACACGAGTCATTTTTTCTTTCGAAAATTACCCCAGGTTTTGATTAGGGGTTCAATTTTTCTTGTCAGATTGTTCTAAATAGATCCTTGTGTCCAATGATCATACATTTTTCTAAAATCATTTTAATAATCCCGATTCAACAAAAAACATATACTTTATCCAGTGATCACTTTCATTTTCATTAAAAAAATCTAAAAAGATCATCTCCTGCAACATGTCATACAGCAAGAAGACATTGGTTATATGATAGTTTTTTACCGTGCAACCAACCAAACCTCTTCAGTTTTTCATTATATCTACTTGTAATTTTTTTTCGCACTGGCTTCTCCCATATCAACACAGTTTGTTTAAGCGCCATTACCAATATTGCAAGGGTGGATGTCTTGACCTTAAAAAGAATAATGTGTGGCGGAAAGAATCACTAGGCTCGACCCCAAAATAGCTAAATGGGTAATCTTTGTCGTTCCTGCTCAATGATTATGCGGTTGGTTCTCGTGGACGCCTGTGCAAAATTCACCTTTACTGGCAGAATAAATTGATCTTGTTTTTCAATGTGAGAATCAACGCATGGCCTCATCGTAATGTGTTATTCCAATTTTTTTTTCTTTTTTTCCTTTGAGAGATTCTGACCGTTTGTGAAGGAGAAGAAATAATTCTCTTTTCACGTATGCATGCTCAACTCTGTGTATGCCACCGTTGAATGCAAATCTTTTCGCTTCGGTAAAACTGACAATTATCACATTGAGGAGAAAAATATATTTTGTATTGGAGCGTCTGCCCCAGCTAGCATTTTCACAAATTTTGTAAATGTATGGTTCTCAAAAATTGCCTTGGGATATTTGTTCAACTTTGATATTTTGAAAAAACAAACAAACAAAAAAAACTAATCTAGCTGGGTTTCAGCAGCAGATTCCATTAGAATATTTTTTTAAGGATCTGACTTGGAGAATTAGAATATTAGATTATTTTTCACAAATATGATCAGATTCCTATCAATGCACACATAAAAAAAGCACTTCCATACATAAACTCGTTTTGAACGACAAGAAACTCGTCCGCCCGATAGAGATACAACTGTAATAGGAGGCTTAATGAAAATATTGACTCTCAAACTAATAACCATACAATGAGCACCAGGGAGAATCATGTTTAAAATCACATAGAGAGTTCTCAAGGGAGCATATTTTATTTGTATGAATTAACAAGGATCAGAGCTATCATTTAAAAAAAAAACAACAAAAAAAAAAAGGCTTCAAATTGCACGGCTGGTCACGTAGCAAAAATGTTAGGAAGCCGATGGAAATCACGACTTTCAAAGTTTACTCCAAGACACCGTATGCAAAGTTGTGGCAGGCTTGAATTAAAGTTCAAGAACATTTATTCAATTTTCTTATTTTTTTCATTCATCAATCCTTTTTTTTAAGACGGACACATAAGGTTGATTAATGCCGGAAAAGGGAATGAAAAGGAGAAAAAAAAATTCGTTAAAAATCAATTAATGATAATCATAAGACTTATCGTTTATTAAATTGAAGTCCTCCATATTTTGGAGAATCAAAATCCTGATCAGATGTATTCCTCCAATAAAATGATAATTCTAGCATAGACTAAAAAGACGGAATTAGCAATTGTAAGCAGGAACCATAGGAAAAAATGGTGGGAGCAAAATAACTAAACTTTTATTCGTTGTTTTTGTTTTAAAAGTTTCAAAACAGAAATAGGTGAGATTTTTTTCTGTTTTACTTTGGTCATAGAGCCCCCTCCCTAAAAAAAACGCGTATGTCAATAGTGGATGATGATCAAAAGGTACCTAATTCCTCAAATGGTTGAAAAAAAGCTCAAACACTAGTTTACATAATAAACATGCAGTTAAAACACATAGAAATAGATATTATAATGTTTTAAAAGGCTTTTGAGTAGAAAAGCCGAATCAACTCTGAATTCATTGAATAATGGTTAGCCGTTATACTTGCTTCCGCCGATTTTTCAGAGGTTTATACGTTTCGCACATCACTCATCCTACACATATTTCTGTTGAGTCATGTAATGCAAACTGATGTCTGAATCGGTTTTATACTATGATTACATCATTTTCTGCTGTTGTAAAGACCGAAAATATCCAACATTTACGTATCTTTTTGTGACACATACGTCCAGGAATACTCCTAACTTATTTACGTGACATATATATATATATATATATATATATATATATATATATATATATATTGCAGCAGGCATTTGATCTTCTGAAAGTCTCAGGAGTTTTGAAACCCTTCAAATGGGATAGTAAAAAGGGTACCCAAAAGATCTCAACAACTACCAACCAATCTGCTCAACTTTAGTGAAAAGTTTATAGGTACAGTTATCACCAAAATGCTAGATGAAAATCGTGGAAGCAAGCTGGCTTTAGGAGAAGCTGCTCTACCATGGACCATATCCAGTCGATAAATCAAAAAGCAGCCGAACACAAGATGTCGAACGCTGCAGCATTTATCGACATAAAATGGCCTCAAATTGGTGGAAATTTCCAAGGTCATTGACACTATCATTCTACAAGAATTATACTCCATATATGTCAGATGACTGCCACATATATATAGTTACAGCAGCTCCTTTATCAGGCTACATTATGACAGGGCCCTTCCAACCCCCCAAATGGGTGGGACAAAGTGTTATCAGCTCTCCTTGGGTGTACAAAAGTCAACTTTGCTTCAGATATCGTTTTTACGCCAACAGACAACGGTATTTCACTATCCTTTTAAAATAAACATAACTCAATGTCACCAAAGAGTTCTCATATGTATGCATAATATGTATATATATATATATATATATATATATATATATATATTGTGTCATCCACAGACAGCTGTTTCAATGTATTACATCTCTTCAGTGTGGCTAAAGACTCTCCATTATCTCATCCAGTACCGCAAGGTAGGATTGAAACCTTTGCTTCCTACCTCTGGGCTACAGAACTGGATGGTCAGTAAGGTTTATATATATATATCCAACTCTATCCTTCTAATTTTGTATGCTGTGTGAAATATAGTGAAAAAAGTGTCAACTCTGGGGGCAGCATTATAAGTGTAAAAACATTGTTGCTATATCACGGTAACAAAGATACAGAATTTGGATCTTTTCTATTTAAAAGAGTCATACCAAATTTAACATGAAGTGATTTCAACTTTAATTTCATGACTTTAAGAAATTTTATCCATAATGAATGAATTTTCCCATCCTCCAAGTTCCATCAATGCAAGATGTACTTTTGACATACGATGATAATGTCTGCTCCTGCTAAAGATGAGCATGATGTTTCCAAAGAGAGCACATTGCTACGTATTCGCTATGGAGTAGCGCGTGCATGAGAATGAACTGGTCCTAGCTCGGCTAGATGCTCAGTTAATCCGCTGAAATAAACGCAAAACGGTCATGTTGCTGCATACGGTATTTCCAGATGGTCACCCATTTAGGTACTGGTCACCGTCAACGTGTTGATCATACGAGAACTGTCGTATCCAACGCAATTCGACCGTTTTGTTTCAAGACACGTACCTTGCCAGTCAGCCTCACTCAAAAACTGAAGGAACCTGTCTTGACTATATTGACATATTAATTTAAAATAGATTACAGTGAAGGCGAGTGCTTAGTGTAAAATTTCAATCACATCGGTTGGTCATCAGATTTCCATCCTGACATTTTTTTCACCAGATTTTAATGGCTGTGTATGTTCTGCCATAATCATTTATACTCTGTTTGGTGATTTCATGTTTTTATTTAGTCAAAAGTCAAAGAAACTAACCCCAAAACATTATCACGTCTATTTGTTTTGAAATGTATGGACGAGAATTTCTCTTATTCGCCAAGTGATTGTATTTTCGAGGTAAATGATTTGAATTCTGTTCCGTCAAAATACGTAGAAGTAAAAACTTACATAATAAATGTCTTCCAGTATAAATCGATTGGAAATCATCTGTGGGGAAATTAAATTGTTATCAGCTTAAAATGGATTCCAGAAGAAATAAGATATATTTCTGTTGTATAATTAACATTCGTCTTTACAGTAAAATAGAAAAAAATGCACGTAGTTTATATATTTAGGACGCATTGCTAAAGATTTCTTTTCGAGGTTGATTTGCATGATTAATGGGATATCTCAGAATAATAAATGCTTCTAAAATTAACTTCTGGTGCAACAAAGATTTATTCAACAGGAATCTAATAGATAATGAGATCTGGTCATGTTCCTTTGTCTGTTTAATAATGGTAATTCTTGATATGCATTTATTATCTTAATTTCAATCTTTTTATTTCATTTTGTTCATTCATTCATAGATACGATAGACTCATTCATACACACATTTTGAAAATTGAAATAATTGTAAATCAGGGTCTAATATCAGGTGAGTGCATAAAAGCTTCCAACATACGTCGTTTGACACGAACCTTTCCCAAGATTGTCCAGTTCACCAGTCCATCTCATATTTTGCCGGAAACATTTCTGATATGATCCCTAGGGATCCACGTTGTGACTAGTAATGCCAATCTGCTGTCTAACATTCTTGCAACATAGCCAGTCCATTGCCATTTGAATTCTCTAACGGTTTCTATATCTCTGACTTCTGTTTTTCTTCTAATATTCCGTGCCACTTTGTGATAATTCCATTTGATGTATTATATGATTCACTCCTGTGCACATTGTAGAGTTCTCAGTTTGAGGGTCAATCTTTTTTATTAGGTTCCCTGTATCAGCTCCATAAGTAACTATCGGGAGGATATGTTCTTCTAATATCAAATCATATATGTGAGTATCCTATTATGAATCACTAAACGACAATCTATACATGACTGTAACTTTGGAACGACACAATCTAATCTAATGGAATTTTCTGTGTGTAGCATTAAGACCTAATTGCAAGGGACGAGGCTTTAGCAATAAGTGTGAAGTCTGCGTTTGCACTCATCCCGATAAAAATATGATTTCTATCAATCTCTATATCATTCCATCTTTCCAGCCACTCTCTCTATGCATGTCTGTCAGTCTCTCTGTCTCTCTATGTCTGTGCGTTTCTGCCAGTCTCTCTGTCTCTCTATGTCAGTGCGTTTCAGCCAGTCTCTCTCTATATATATGTCTGTGCGTTTCTGCCAGTCTCTCTCTATGTCTGTGCGTTTTCACCAGTCTCTCTCTCTCTCTGCGTTTCTGCCAGTCTCTTTGTCTATCTCTATCACAACTTCTGACTTTTTCTCATTACCCTTTTTGTTCCTTGAGTAGGTTTGGAAAATATTGAAATAACTATTATTCACTTCAAAGTGTTTTTTTTTTCTGATCAGACCAGTTATCTTTGCTATTTACCTTTTCTCTCATAGAGAGCTTAGCGATAGGTAGTTGAAAGCTACAAGATCCTCAACTACAGCTTTTACCATTACTTTCGACGGTCTAATTTTATGTGCAGTGGTGGCGTCAACACCTTCCGGGGGATAATTCGGGCAGTTGTGAACTTTCCCGCCTTTGCTAGTGCACCAAGATATCCCTGCTGTCCCAGAGGCGAACAAAGCAGAGAAACTGCCCCGGAGACCGATAAGAAATGTCACCTTTTTGAAGTCTCCGATGACTTCTCAGCTGTACTCATATATATTTCAAGTCGTCTTGCGAAGTCTTGACACTGATGGATTGCAGGTAAAATGTCGTGCCAACAATTTGTCATGATCACAGACAGCCAAAATATTCCCTATAAACAGATGCTGTCTCAGAGTATTCTCAGTCAAAGGCCAAAGCCAGTGTCTCTGTCTGCCATGGATAAAGATCACATTATTCCCCAAGGAGTTCAGTACTAACCAGAAAGCAGCTTTTAATCCGGTGATATTTAAAATTTTATTCTTGGATGAAATATTGCAACGATTTGTCTAGATCTTAACTTCATCCTAACTTATTAACAAGTGATAAAAAGCAACTGAAAGGTAGGATGGAAGTAAAACTAGTCATAATTACAAATAAAGCAGATTTTTTCAATATTTATCATTGTGATTTTGGGCTTCCAAGGCGATCGCAAGACCAAAACTAAATGGAGCTGTTTAGGACCATGGTGCAGAAATACCATATGCTGCAGGCTGTCCAATATCCTTAACACTCATCTTGATAAATTCAAAGGGGTCATTGGAGCGTCCAGGTGAGTGCTCTCACCGGGATATATTTGACTTGAGACTCCACTACCAAAGGACATTTGAGAACACCACGATAGATTATCTTTCGAGATATGGCTCGAGAAAGTAACTTACAGTACAATTGTAAATCTTAAAAAGCTACTCACTTTTATATCTTGTATGATCATTTTTTCCTTTGACGTTGGTGTATATGTATGTAAATTCACATTCAAATCTACAAAGAATGATTTTTTCCGTGAATATACATCTGAATATTCATCCATTGAACTATTAGAATACGGAAATAAAAACGGAAATTTCACAATATCGCTGTCTTATTCATAAAATAACTTGAAGAGAAAAGCCATTTTCTGTACTTTTTGCACGTAAGAAGAAAAACGTCTTTATTTTAGAAAAACTGAACGTGCATAATATAAGCATTATCAGACAGCGTGGTATCACCCAAGATACTGTTCGATCAAAGTCCCCACAAAAACTGAATAGTGAAAGACATGCATATCTAAAAGTATCGTTATTTGCATACATGTAAATAGAACTAAACCCTTGTATCATCGAGGAAAAATAAATAAAATCAAACCAACCTATTATGTGGTACGGTGTCGCTAGATAAGAGTTTCAATAACAGTAAAAAGACTGACCAACTAAATCACAGAACAACATCTGAAGATCTGAGATATATAAAACAAAATCAAATTTGACGAAATAAGATAAGAATCAACAGATTCTCAATGAATCATCCGAAATCATTCAAAATGGTTCACTGATACTATAATAAATAATTTGGAAAAATAAAGCTCACTGCCCAGGAACAGAAATCGCATTGTGTGATCTCCTGTTGGTACGTGTTTGGCTTATTTCTTATGAGATTTGCTTTGTTATAGTCAACCAACGATCTTTCTTTCGCATGATTGATGGGGATCACAGTTCAGTTATTGTTCGGTGAATGCTGGCTTAGATAATACGGATATCGTGAAACCATGTCATGTTTGAGTTATTTGTGTTTCTACGAATGTTAGATTTTTGTCTCTCCCCTTTATCATTGTGAACCACATTGAAGGTTTCGTTGCGTTTATGTTATCCAGAAGTACCTTAAGATCTCAAGATGTAAATAGAGTATGAACGTATCACCTACGTTTTACAAACATATTGTGAGCTTTGATATTTCCCTTAACGTCAATTCCTTGAAGTATTTTAAGTATGTGTTTGCAATCTCTGTACATAGCAGGAATCCCATGATTGTACCTTCTTCCCATCGATATACAACAAGGAGCCAAAACATTATGACCAATTGCCACGCTTGGACCTTGTTATTCCGAGTCTAGCTTTCCTAGGCTCGGACCCGGTTATTCCGAGTTTAGCTTTCCCAGGCTCGGACCCGGTTATTCCGAGTCTAGCTTTCCCAGGCTGGGACCCGGTTATTCCGAGTCGAGCTTTCCACGGCTCGGACCCCGGTATTCCGCGTCGAGCTTTCCACGGCTCGGACCCCGGTATTCCGCGTCGAGCTTTCCACGGCTCGGACCTCGGTATTCCGAGTCTAGCTTTCCCCGGCTCAGACCCCGGTATTCCGAGTCGAGCTTTCGCAGGCTCGGACCCGGGTATTCCAAGTCGAGCCTTCCCAGACTCGGACCCGGGTATTCCAAGTCGAGCTCTCCCATGATAAAGTCAAATATGCACAGGATTGTCCCAGTGACGAAGTCAATTTTGCTGAAATGTTCGCTCAACAATATACCTGCGTACGTGTGCAGGACCCCACAGTAAACTGGGCCTAATGTCAAACGTTCCATTGCAATGAAGCAAGTATATTCCTAGGTATTTGCTGCAAAAATGCAAACATCAGGCCCCTTAATTGCTGCAGGTCATGTGTTCGAGTGGTTTTGTTGGCACAACACATTCCATTTGAATAGTTAGATCGAAATCTATGAAGTGTAGTGCCTAGAGCATTACAATGATTTAAATGATTTCTGCTCATCTCCTGCTGCGTGGTAGTGCTCATAGAACTGATGAAAGATGAAACAGCCATTGTAGAACAACGCTGCCCTGAAGGGAGCGTATGTGGTTTTCAGAGATATTGATGTACGTAGTACAGAAGAGTACCTTTTTGAACCTAATTTTTGGGCCAACTGATCCCAAGTAGGATGTAGCTTAAAATATCACAGTGACTTCAAGTTTATCCTAGTGCAATCGCTTACCTAGGATAATACACATGCACCTTGCCATTCAACCTCACTCAGCGAAAGTAACATCTATCAGATCAGATGTCTATCTTCCATTGATAAAAGTCCCAACGCTTGTATGCCATTTGAAGATGCTTCCAGCTTTGGTGAGCAAGGCTACTCTGAGTAGGCTGTGGCTACACAGCTCCATACGCCACCACATCGATGTGCTTTAATTTGTGACATATTCCTTATTTTGTCTCGATTGAAACGGCAATTCGTGCCACAATACCCCTTTACAGGAAATTCCTTCGTTCACTCGTTGCATTGATGAGTCTTTGTAGCTAATGCTTCGTCAGCCGTTGGTGATCTTCCGGCAGTAATCTGTTAAATACTCGCCATAACCGACGGCGAACGTCACACAATATGCACTGTTTACGGAAATGTCTCAACAATTTCATCAATCCTTGATCTTTCTCATGACTATAGCATTCTACACAGCAAGAGGAAGGACTCGTGGCCAGCTCACCTGCTTGTAAACCTCTGTCTTCAAAATGCGCAGTTGTCACAAGACGGTAAATATTCTTGCCACATACTACTGGACGTATCTTGGCTCATCAGTATGTCCAATTCTAATTCGAAATATGTGGTCAATGTACCAATTACCGGTATGTTCGCAAGGGAGATGGGAATTAAGATCTTAAATTCTACCTGGATAATGTCTATAACACTAGGGAATGGATTAAACAGATAAATACATTTGATTACCTGGTGATCGTGAGTTGGAGTTGTATGATATGGTTCAATGGATAAGTATCACCGAAAGGACGAACAAAAAAGTAAGGTCAATACTCTACCAACGCCATCGGCAGGGGAGGTAACTATGCAGGGATCCCTTCTCTAGAATTTGACCACTTCTTTGATAGGCTATTATCTACAAAAGTTGATCAAAATTAATTGAAAACTCTTTGAGATACCGTGTTAGCAGACATAGATCTGTAACGATATTAAGTGGTGCAAGCAACTAAATATGGGAGTTGTTGGGCATGGATCTACCCTTAAGTTCATTCACTCTTTTTGTAGCCGATTTCTCACCCTTTCACCAAATTTCGTCGAAATCCAATGAGTGCTTCGGGAAATATCGTGTGGAAGGACAGATAGACACGACCGAATACATATACCTTTCAAACTTTGTTGACAGAGGTAAATTAATTAGGAATAATCTATTGATACAAGATATCCCCGAGAACAGGCCACAATTGAAAAACTATCCTCGTGATTCGAGTAGAGGGTTCGTTTTGAAATTCCAAGAACATCTTCAAATACGAGAGGCGCCTGAAGAAGGTCCAGGAGGTAAAACAGACAAATATAGCCGCTATGAGAACCAAGTTGATATAACTAGTCCGAATAGATCAATGAGTAATGATGTTAATTCTTTATCTCAGAAATTACTCTTTGCTCATCGAACCTTCATTCGCTGACATAATGCATTTCTCTTAATGATTGCCAGATTTAGGAGCGTTGCCAAATTTTGAAGCAATAATTCAATTATTGTTGGCAACCAAATTAGATTTCTGTCTGCATCTTTAAACACCTCAAATGGAAGAAGTATATCAGCAGACCCAATTCCATTAAATCTATGCAAACAAATACATAGTATATCATTTTATTAGACGTTTGATAACAGGTTTTCCATCAACCCCATCCGAATCATTGATATTAATCATTCAAATTATTTCTAAGGTATTACGAAATAATCTAATTATTATATTTTCAATTCCAGTTTTTCTTTCCGTGGTTGAATTGTCAGGTTAAAAGATTGATGAGATTCAACTTACTGTGAGTTAGATATTGACTGTAGAGAAACGGGAATGAAAAAATGGAATAAGAGCGTCTTGTTTCTAGGTAAAAGAAAAATATTGGTAGATCTCTTGTTTCCGTCGGCAAAATGAAGATAATTCCTGTTAGTTTCCAAATGAACCGAGGGTTATTTCCTATTTAAAAAAAGGTAGATTGTAGTTGCTTTTGATGAATCAAATTGTTGAATTCGAGCGCCATTTTAAGAGTGAGTCAGTATACGTAACATGGACGGTTTGTTATGAAATAAACTTGCTTTTTGCAGTCTTTTGTTGAGGACCGAAAATAATATTTGGTTCATTCTGAGATTTACAAGAGTCTTCTTCATTCCACGCACGGAAACTAAGAATCTATTTCAATTAAAAAACTATTTTTTCCAGAATCAGATCAAAATCTAAAAGCATGAGCTTCCTAAATAAATTATATTCCATGCATTTTGTTAGCGTTTCAGAATCCTAAAAATTCCAATTTGAGCACCGGATGGAAAACCTTTTTATACTTTTTAAAACCATTTTTGAATTCAGAATTACAAACATTGCTTGAACAGGATTGCTAACAAAGGATACAAACAAAGATACTAGTTCATTACGATTGATTACGATTTGAATTTGATCAAAATGATTTATCATTTTTTTTTCCTGTCGAATTTTCACTGTATGTATAAAGTTCTTTCATATTCATCTACTTGGTTATAAAATTGAAAAAAAAAGATGCATATATATATTCTTACACGATATGTTTTGTTTATATATAGTTTTATCGTGGATGTAAAGTGATCTGATAAAAAAAATCAGAACCTGGAAAGAAAAACTCAAGAGATAAGTGTTACATCTCAACTTTGTCAATTATTCTCTTTTTATTCGACGAGAGGTAGCCATCTTTTCTGAGAAAAAAATATTTGTGGTGGTTTACAGAGAAAAATACAGTTTACACGTTCGATGCTAAAGAGAAAATTTTAATATTGCATTTGGTTTTATATATATATATATATATATATATGTGTGTGTGTGTGTGTGTTTTGATATGCAAAAATGTGATCCTTGAACATTTTTAAAATCTGATTTTTCTGTCATTGAAGGACTTATCCAGATTAGATAATATTTATTAATTGGATTGCCTGATCTTCCCCTTTTGGATGCAGTAAATAAAGAATAAATTGGAAAAATATTGGAGACCATGATACAATGAAGATTCGAAATATATTTGAAAATCTTATAATGAAACTTCCAGGAGTTTAGTTGTATTTGAACTTCGAGCGTGTGAAATGGTCCATTTTTTAAAGTATGTTTCCACACATCTCTATAAGACGCTTTCCAGTCGGTACCAGTAGTTAATCAACATAAATATGAAGGAAAGGAGTGTTGTGATGTTAACGAAAAACATCTCTCCAGATAAATTTTACCAGCTGCTTATAAGGTCATAACAGATTGCCAAGATTCACATTTCTATATCTAATCGGAGCTATAAATGATCATTTATGGTTTTATATTGAAAGTAATACTTGCCAAATATATCCACATTGCAATATTTTACAAGTACGAGAATCAATTGACTCGAAGCCACACTACCTGCTCTCCAACATTCCTCTTCCTCCTCCTCCTCTTACTGCCACAAATAGCGGACATATCGTCGAACTTATGTTTTAGTCAGGTTTATTCTCTGAGATGCAATCAATCGTTTATTACGTGTCATATGGTCATGAAACCATTGCATAAAATTAAACTTTGTTGCCATCGAAAACGTTAGAAGAACTGCATCATAATTCGAGTGATGTGAACAAACTACTGCTTTCTGTACACAAAGAAAATCACATAAACAAAGGATAACAAAAACACTAGAATTGTATAGCGTATGTATTTCTCTGAGGATGGATCGTATGCATTATTCATTCTGATTTTATCTCTCTTACTGTCTGTGTTTCCTTTGCTCCCCTCATGTTTCCAGTCGCCAATATATGACAGGGATAAAGGAACTAAGCCTCAAAATAAATAATTGATTGTTGCCCTATTTTCAATATTTAGCGCTCAACGTGAAAAGTACTGTGCGTAACTTCTATCTTTTCATCATCCTGGATTTATGATGATAAAAATGAAGGGATCAGTTTCTCATCGTCTGATCAAAAGTAATAAAAAACACACTTCAAATCGGACAATTTATCACCTAATTTAGGTACAAATATTACCGTACAATTCGACCTTGAAAGCTTAAAGTATTTTTTCTAGTAAGAGAGTGAGTAGATTCCATAAAATAAACACTCCATAAATATAGACCCTCTATAAACTATATTGATTGTCTAATGGACACCAAGTTTCCATGTATTGGAGATTTGACGTATCCGGTAAATAATGGTTAAACTTGAATTAACACCTTAGTTTGGGGAGTCGACTTATACACTAGGATATAGAGTTGACATTTCAAGCTTCAAATATTTTCAACAATGAATCCATTTACACTGTTTAGACACTAACTTGACACACTGACGGACACAATACTGCTTACTTTTAGATAGTCGACTCATCAGGCAAATATTGGACTAAACTGAGATTAATATTCAGGTTTTTGGTCAGTTTATATGATTCATGGTGAGGCGTCACAGTGTCACTATTAAAAGTTGAATAACTAGAAGAGTGGTGCAGAAATTGAAGTGAGTGAACTCAAGGAAGCAAAGCAAGAAGTGACTGGATGTGGACGAGCATGGCAAGCCTCTAGAGCTTGGTGGTTTTGAGGGTGTGTTGTAGGGTTACCTTACTTCAGAATACGAATCGCATCGTTTTGGCTAATCTGTGGTTGGGATGAGATAAACAGAATGAGAATTATTGTAGTCTATAATTGGCGAGGGAACGCTGTCCCCTTCCATTATATCTTTGGATGACTGTCACACAAGATTGTGAGGGTAGTATTTCTAGCATTGGAATCAGTTGTGGATCTTTTTACGGGCATCCTTTGATATAGTGCGGCTCGTGATGTACGCCTGCCAGGTCGTCGGGCCCAACATATTTCGTCTTTATTGTTATCAACTGATAAAGGAAACCATGAATAAAACCCCCAAATTCATCAAAAGACTTACTCGATATGACCAAAACACTTATCTTGTCAATTTAAAAAAAAATCTATAAGAGGATCGTAGAACGTTTTGTGACTTATTTTTCTGATTTTGTAAGGAAAGCATCATATTTGTCCGCTGTTGGGCATATTTTGGATCTCATAATAGACTTTATATTATCTACATTTTGTTACGACGTGGTTGTATTCTCTTGGCTGTGAACCCCACCGTTATAAAGGGTGGGGGTTACTGCGTTTGCAAGCCTTGAATTTCCGCCTGAAGCTATAGACTTTGTGTTCAATGTTGTTTTTTCTTCCCGTAATGGAATGCAAGTTTCGTTTGGTCGGCAAACAGGCTTTCGAGTGACATTCATTGAAAAACCACATTAGATGTCTTTTTAAAAAGCATGAATGTACGTCTCGTTCACGTGATTTTCCATCACAGAAAATAAATACGCTATTAAACGTTGGGAATCGGGAACGATAGACGATTCGGAAACACTGATTTTTTTTCCTTCTCTCTTTATTCTTCGAGTGTGTTCCTTGAGTGAATCAGCATCACAGTAAATATAGACAGTCGGAAGGCGCCAGACACAAGAGGAGGAATTGGCTGTTAGTGAGATTTTCCATTTTTTTCCCTCTCTGACGCCGAATTCATATAAGGCAAAGTGAATGGTACCCACAGATGGGCCAGCCAGTCAAGGTAAATAAGGAAAACTGGGATTGGAATTCGATGAAAGGGAAAAAAATTGACAACATAAATAACCAACGCCATAAACAAAAATGATGATTATTCTGACCATTAATTCTATTTCGGATAAAAGTTTGTTCGATGTAATTCATTTTCTGTCTGCAATTTTGTCTATGGTTATCACTGTAACTGTAGCAATTATAATTCTTGAAGATATATATATATATATATATATATAATCTTTTGATGCTCTGTTCAACTATCCTAGCAAAAGCATAAAAATGTGTGGGTATTCAGCACACACACACGTGTGAGTATGTGTATATATATATATATATATATATATATATATATATATATATAATCAAATAATTGTGACAGGTGTTTCGTTGTATCACAACTATACAGTGTGGCTATAGCTTGTTCATTATCCCATCCAGTACCACGAGATAGGATCGAAATCTCCGCTTCAGACCCAGAGGCTGGCAACCTACCTCTGCCCTATGCAAAACTGGACGGTCAGTTAGGTTGAATTTAAGCGATATATTCATTCATGCGCGATTCCCCATCCACCAAAGTACTCTATTCCTAAGCTGAAAGAGTATTGCATGAGCTTATAATGAACGAGTTACCTCACTCAACCCTGAATAAGAGAGCGTTATGGCACATGTCCGGATAGGCAAGAAAAGCACTGCATACCTTGAGTACACTCATTAAAGGTAATCAGTATATATTTGAAAGGGTTGATTATCAATTTTGAATGTTTAAGATGGCATATATATATATATATATATATATATATATATATATATATATATATATATATATATATATATATATGGCATGTGTCAACCAAAGGATGGCTGTTTACATAAATTGTCAACATAGACATTTAAACACCGTGGTTCAACAATATGCTTCCATATGAACAAAGGTAAGATGCTATACAAATGTTTCAAGAAAAGGGAATTATTTAACCATCATCAGATAATTCTTTAAAAAAAAAAAGAATTTCACGGGATTTTTTCCTGGTGTACATAAATACCTTTAGCTCTCTGATGTAGTGGGAATTAGTACGGCGTTGGTAATATCTTTTTTCCTTTTTAATACTATGTGATCTTTTCATGAATAGCTCAAGTAATAAATGGTCTAATTCTTAAGGTTTCATTAAATTTGATTCGTTTGTTGAATTTCGGTAGATTTTTTTTTAAACGAAATGCGATCGTTATTTAAACTTTTTTTTAAAATTGATTTTCTACACGTCCTTATTTTATTTGATTTACTTTTTCAAAAAAAGGAAACGCGAATTCAAAGGAACAAATACTGTATCCACTCAGGAATTATGTGATAGATTCCTTTTTTTTTTTTTTTTTTTAGAAAAAAAGGATCAAACTGGGGGCTAGAATTATATACGAATGATAAGTGAATGTGTGTGTGCGTGTGTGTATTATGGATGTGAAATGACCCCAAAAACTCTAGAGGAAAATGACGATTGGAACGTGAAGTGAAAAAGTCAAGAGGTAGGTGTTACATCTCATTTTCTTTTTAATTCTATAATTCGATACATTTCGACTGAAAATGATAGCTGGCCCTTGTCAAAATGCATCGAAATACGCTCACAGAATAATAAAGATTGAAATGTAACAGCTAACTTACAAGTTCTTTCCACCTTCCAATTGATAAAAATATTTTTTTCATATATATATATATATATAATGTCTGTGTGTGCATGAAGAATGACAGTTGGAAGGTGGGGAGAAAAAAAAACTGAAAATAGGTGTTGCATCTCAATTTCTATTATTATTCCTTGGGTGTATTTCGATAGGGGCCAGCCATCTTTTCCTATCGAAATACGCCCACAGAATAATGATAAAAAAATTAGATGTAGCATTCATCCGTTCAGTTTTTTCTCTCCGCCTTTCAGTTGTCATTTTCATCTTATATATATATATATATATATATATATAGTGCATTATCCTCACACTCTCTTTTGCCTTCGTATGGAAAGTCATACGGGGCATTAAGGAAAATATATATTCCTTTAAGCGAGAGAAATTTCCACCATCATATGAACAATACATGCATTTGCGCAGACATATATACAATGATGATGAGAAGTATAACATATTCAATAGTGTTACGATGCATTCACTTGTATGCAATTTTATCAACTCAAAAATATATTTCACAGGACAAATATTGTCCAGTTATGCGAGTGCAAACGTTTTTCTGCCACACATGCCCATAAATGTGTGTTTCTGATCTCATTCTTCAAGTGTACAGCTAGAAAGAAGAGAGAGGTCTTTTATTTAGAAATGGTCATACGATCCAACAAAATAATAACTTGCAGTATATCATACTAAAACTTGTATTTGAAATGATCTCCCTTCATTAAACGGTTAATATATCACTTGGCCTAGACGACATAAATATTCTAAACAACTAAAGAAAACGGGGCTGCAGTAGGATTCGACCTTTTGACCGATAGTGTTTATCAACCCTGTAGTGAGAGGTATTAATTTCAAATAAGTTTCAAAATAATATAACGCCACTTATAATCACATCTATGTATATATTTTGAATAGAATTTTTGAAATTCAAATTATGAATCTTTCATACACGCGTATGACAATAGAGGCATGTTTATGGTCATACTCGATTACAAACGTAATGGATTGCATGTGTGTATAATAGTATGGGTGTATACTCTTTAAGGAATATATTAAAAAACCGTCCACGAAAGCTGTTAACATAGGTCTCTTTTTATACTCGTATGCTTCATACATGCTGGTTGAACTGATGGAGCCAGAGGGCCGAAAATTCAAACCTTTCCCCTTCTCTGCATGGAAAAATGAGCTCCATGTTTTTGTTTAAATTCCTCATATAGTTCCTAGTGGGTGGTACAATATGCAATGTAACTTTAAGCAAAATTAGTCCCCCAGTTTGTGCCCACGTTTGTCAACACTTGCCCTTTGAAAATATGGACTGTTTTTCTCTAGTGATTACTTCTCAACAAAAGATGAGAAAAGTAACTTATTCATTGATCAGTCTTTTTTCCAGAAGACGTTGATCGGGCAAGTAACAAGATCTGTTTATATCTGCATTATTCTATTTCTCTGATTTTTAAATAGATGTGTATTTCAAGTCATGTTTCGACAGCGTCCTTTTGCCGTCATCATTGACCACTTGGCTTCTTACTGGTTGCTTTATTTGACCTTCACATTTGTTATTTCTTCCGTAGCCTTTGGAATACCTATTTTCATACAATTTCCCGATTGATTCTCATTATTTGTCAGAAAATCCACCCCAATAAAATCTCATCAAGATATTAATGAAATCCCCGAAGAACCCTGTTTGTTAATAAAACCCTTTGTATTATTTTACAATGGTCACTGTTAACCATGTCTCTTTTGAACATTTGATCTAACCTGGTGTATAAAAAGTTCTAATAGACCATATATAGGCTGTGTATGAAAGCAAAAATCCTTATATGGTTTCCCCTATTTTTAGGAGTTTAAAAAAATTGCTTTTTTTCATAAAAATGTCTAGTATGTTTCAAAACTTGATTTCAGATTATTCTCTTGAGAATCTGGATATTTTTGGATTTTTTTGCCTCAATTTTATATAATAAAAAATTAAGATAAGTCGTTACCATTGTCTCATTCGTCAGTATCATAAAACATATAAGAAGCATTTAATTCAGTAGTAATTCTATTTGATTTAATGATACATTTTAATGAGTTGGATGGTGTTTGTTTTTTCCAATATGTAACTCAATTTTTGGCACCTATTATTTTCAATTAAGTCTTGCACAAAATGTTGCCTAAATTGAAAAAAAAAGTATAATGTAGACATCATTATAAAATATATACGATACAACAAGGCTGACTAGTATTATTCACTTGCAAGAGCATCCTTTATATCATATCCTCGAGAATAGGTTTTGGGCTTGAATAGATTTGTAGCTCAATGTCTAGAGGCTATAGGATGGGTATGTATGAGAGTGAACGAAGAAGCGAATAACAAATCAATTAGAATTATAATCATCAGTCTTTTACGTCTGTCGTTGCACAAAGACCTTCCCCAGGATTCGCCACACCTCTCTGTTATGGTCGTTGTGGAGCCAATATTTTCTGATTTTGTTTAGTTAATTTTATATTTTGCCGGTCATATATTTTTGTTCTGTTTGCCAAAGATACAGTAAAAAAAAGAGAAAAAAAGAGAATCAATCTGTAATGATTTTTGAGATTTTTGTATGTTTGTCTCTTGATTTGTTTCACTATCATGCTCAAACAACGATTTGAATTCTCGCCATGAAAACTTAAAAGCCGTCTGGTTGTGACATAGGTTGTGTGAGTTGAGCTTTAAGTTTTTTTTTGGTGGGGGCAGAGTTTCAGAGGTCAGTCTGGGTCAAATGTTGGGTTTGCTATGGAGTGTGAAGATATTTTTGACCTCACAGATTGTGGGATCAATAAGGTAGAATTCTATGGCATGGGGGGTGCTGATCATTAGAGGTCAATTCTCGATTGAAATACATTTCAAATTGTATTAAAGAAGTTTAAAAAAGCAACTTTATGGCCTCTTTTCTTCCTTATATTTTGTGTAACTCTTCGAAACATTTTCTTACAAATATTTCTAAAATCAAAAAACTTTCAATACTGACACCCAGTGAGAAACACTAATTTCGTGTACCCAGATGGTCAATCAAACTGGAAGAGACTGCATCATTTGTTTTGTGCACCAAAATATCATAACAAAAATCATTTAGATTAGTTTTTTTTCTTTTTCATTTGTTGAATTATGCAAGATGGAATATAATAAAGAATATATCTTTTCCTTGTTTTTATATTAGAATATTTTAACTCCGGGCGACGCCGGGTATCCTAGCTCGTAATTGATAAGCTTATGCATCGCACAGCATTCAATAACATTCTCAAAATGGACGGGAAAGGAAAGAAGTAAAAGAAACATTCTGTTTAAATATCCTGCACGCGAATTATTTATGAACTATTTTTTTCAAGTTCTGTTCAGTAATTGGTAACGGAAAATGATTGTTTTTTTTTTTTAGATGTGAACTAGATTTGAATTAAAATTCAATTTCTATTTTACGTTACCTCTTCAGGTTAAGTCACAGTTGGTTGGTATTGGCAACAAATAATTCTATTACTCACTACTAAGAGATTACGTAACAGCAAGTGTGCATATGTTCATTCAAATAAACAAGTATGGGTGTGTATTGTATGTAAATAATGACTAAGCATTATCAGTTATGTCAACTTATATTTTCCTTCGTCTTATCTTTTTTTTTTTTAGTCACTTTGTTGTACAATATCTAATATTCAAAAAAAAAACTATGAATCAGCATCATCCACAAATGATTTGTTTGGGATGATAAAGTAAAAATTCGGAATGAATAGGGAGCCAGCAAATAAGTTACCTCCCCCACCTCCATCGGGCTTGTAAGAAAGGTCTGAATTTTCAAAATCAAGTAGGCACAGACCTATGAAAGATTTAGCAAGAGCTTAAACTGAATATTGAATCCCCCACTGAAAAAACAATTTTTTCAGGGTGGTGATGGAGCCAAAAAACTAGAAATATTTTCTCTACTCATCGAGCGGAGTGCATGTACAAAATTATAATTTTCTTTTATGATCGGTTAGGGATGAGCAATGTCCCGATAGATGCATGTTAATGTCAGTAAAACATGGATAAATTAATTTTCATAAGTGATTAAAGCAGTCTGTTTAGGGTAGCAGTGATTAATGAAAGATACTTATTTTATAACTTAGAGTTCAGAAACAAAAACAAACATGGTGCTGAAGATATCTGGGATGAAAATTGGCAATGCATAACATAGAATCGCTTTGGGTTCCACTAGGAAACGCACGATAGGATCTCTGATGTACGGGATACAATTTGAGGGTTTCGCTGCTTGAAAGAACTTTAACGAAACTGTACTTTCACAGTTAATGTGTCAACCGATTATCCTCGCTGTATCAGGATCAGCTCTGGAGTTTCATGCAACTCAAGTGAGACTTGGAACTTGAGTTCTTTATTGTATCGTAATGGCCACCGTTTTCAGTTTGGAGTGCAACCTATATGACCTTTGTGCTTTAGGTGATCACATATACTTGCCTTTAGTTGTATTGGATATTAAAACAAGCAAAAAATAGAGGCAGAATGTCAAATATCTCCAAAAAATTATCCCTTTTGGTGGAAGAATACCAGGAAATACAGGTGGATAATCAGAATATGAACTTCCAGCTTCACTGGTACTGTCACCCATTGGGAAGAGGATAAATCCATCTTTCCCCAACGTTTGTAAGCAAAATAGTGTATGGTGAAATGACAGACTCTTCCAGGTGCCTGTCACCTTTAAGTGTATTTCACAAATCACAAACTTCAAAGAACTAGCTGACTCAGAGAGACTTGTCATATATATAGCCCAGGCAGAAACTGCTGTTGTCATAACCAGCATAAGAGCATTACTTCTTCCCCATAAAATGGAAATGCATTTTGGTAATAATTGCTTTCAAGGATTCCTGATGGAAATCATAGTGATATCTTCCGTATCATACCCATATTGGCAATATTAATTGATTGATTTTATAGCAAAGACGTTCAATCAATGGCCACATCATCTATATTGTTCTCACTTCTTGCAAACAACCAAAAATATGGTTGTTAAGGTTTTTTTTTTCACTTGTCTGCCAGTTTCAGAGCACCCGATCATATCTTTTGACATAAAACTTTGGACATTTACGTGCTTACTCAAGTACTCACCTTTTAAGAACAATTTTTTCTTAATTCACTTTTGGGGCGAGGGCTTGAATCACATTAATACTCCTCCGTTAAATGGATATTTTTTGCTATTGCCATTTCGTTGGGTTATGACGTTGTTGGTGTGAGAGAGCAAACAAAAGAGAGAGCAAAATATATGGTCTAATTACACCCCTTTTGTCCTATTGGTTCTATAACAGCCGTTCTCGTATCAAATTCACAACGTGTGTCAGCGCCTCTGATCTCACCAAGCCAATATTTTGCGCTATGTTACCTCGTATCACTAGCCAAAGAGTCTGGATAGGATAGGCAGATAGTATTAATTACGTTGATAGAGAGATAAGAGTTCCAAGTCAGGATATTGTCAAAAATAAAGCAACTAGGTAACGGTGATCCATTTTAAGCAGAGGTGGCAGTTATCATCATTTCTAATACAACTGGAATGTACCCGTCAAAATTACAGTGGTATTCTTGTATAGATTTGCAGTAAAGAGTCCAGCCCATGTAGCAGTTGATTATGAAAAAAAGTTTAATGATAGTGCATTCAGGAAAATGATCATAACATATTTCTAGCCCAGAAAATAGATATGAATTTTTTATATCACACAGTATCAGTAGAAATATTTTTTACATTTTTTCCTAATAATTCATCTTGTTGAAACAAAGAACATCAAAAAATAAAATGAAAAAATAGATTGCGAGTCTTTTTTTTTTTTTTTTTGTAGAAAAACGGAAATGAAATATATTATGAAAGAAGTAGTTCTTAAAAAAAATGCTGTCTCCTTACTACTGTCTGATCGCGATAAAATTGGATACAGTTAGGCGAAAGACAGTCCGGCACTCTCGCTCAATATTTTTTCTTTTCTTTTTTTCTTCTCTTAGTTGCACACACATTCTTTTGACATGAAAATTACCTCGTAATAATCGCTGTTATGACAACAGACTGTTACATTTTCCCATATTATTTCTTAGACATGGATGTATTGGATTATGGCAAATCCACTATTTACATCAAGTTATGAAAAAACGTAAACAAATAAACTAATCCTATTATATGCTTAGAAGAATACCAAACTCTAATAGAACTATTGTTATAAAACAGATAGTAACAATCTGATATACTTAATCACTGCTGCAATGAATTGTCAATGATTTCTGATGTAAATTGTTCATCTGAATGCAATTGAAAAAAATCCTTGCCTGTGTGTATACAGCGCAATAACTCAACAACTGGCCATCATAAGAAGCTGACATTCACCAGATATTTTAGTCAGAACACAAAGGAATGCGATGTTGAGTTTGAAGTTTTTTAAGGGTCAGCAGTTCCTTACAAATCTAACCCCCAAAAATCAAAATGAAGAATTATCGATATTTCCTCTCAGTTTCTATTAATCAACCTCCGTGACTTGAATCCATTACCACAGAACAATCATAAAATGTCTAAATTGGAAACACTGGAGAGAAGTGATCGAAATGCTTTAAAGCCGCAGTTCCAAACGACAGACAGAAAAAATATTTTACAAATTGCCCTACACTCAAGTATTACCTCTCACAAGCACCTTTTGAGTGATTCTGCCCGAGTTATTAGTCATACAGTTATTAATAATTGACTAGTATCTAATTCACATTCATTGCTTCTCATCGTACACCGTCAGTCTACGGCCATCAACGGATTAGAAGCATTGAGTATTTAATAGCTAATACAACTAGTGAAACATGGAACTTAACCAAGAAACAGACCCGTAAGCTGAGAACCATGCAACGTGCACATGAAAGAATAATGCTGGGCCTCACATGGAGAGACCACAAAACAGCACAGCACATCCGGGAAAAGACAAGAGTTAGAGACATCATAGAATCCATGAAAAAATCTCAAATGGCGGTGGGCTGGCCATGTTGCAAGAATGGCTGACAATCGATGGACATCACGACTCACAACATGGATTCTCCGAGACCACATGCGCAACTGAGGCCGGCAAAATGTTAGATGGAGAGATGAGCTAGACAAGTTCAGGAAGTACTGGCTCCGTGACGCCCTTGATAGAGAAGTGTGGCAAATCCTGGAGAAGGTCTATGTCCAACGACGGACGCTAAAAGACTGATGATGATGATGACTACTAGTGTACAAAAAACAAGACTTTCTACTGTAGGAACAAACGTCTTCAGACTGGAAATAATTTCTGAATCTTTTGTATCTTATGTATAATTATTATATATAAGAATGAATTAAATTGGTGTCTATAAGTATGATAATTTGTCGTTGTTATTCAAGTTTTGTCAAATATAGCTCAGTGAATAATCTGTTGATCATGAGTTCAAATCATAGTAGGGAATGTACATTTTTCAAATCAATTTTCACCTCCTTAATAAGGTGAGTTTTGATGTTGTTAAAGTTTGATATGTAAATGCCCACACCTGGGGCTTGAAACTATAACATTTAATTTGATTGGGGGACATGGAAAGTAAGTTTTAATGCTTAGATTTAGTATACTGCAAAATGTTTGAGAAGTTTTTGTATATACACAGGTCCCCGAAATGAAGGGGATGCAGGTTTGAGTTTCAGCTGCATATTATTCTCATTTTTGATCTGCTCTGATGGCTGTAGACTGGAAGTGTTGCAATGAAAAGCCACAGAAATTAAAATGAAAAAAAATGGTTGACAGTAATTCATTTAATAAAAATTCATGATGAATTCATCAACATCAATTATTTACCTGACAAACAATAAAATTTGAAATAGCAATTCTCATCTGGGGGAAAGTCCAAGGTGAGTTTAAATGATGACTTTTGATCATCTGTAAACTTCAAAGTACTTGTAGCCCGAACGGTACAGAAACTGTAAAAAGTAGATTCCTGAACTAAGAGTGATGAGCGTCCGAGTCTTACCGGGAACTCGGTCTGCAATGTGGATAGGAAATAAATAAACAGGTGAGTAGTTGCGATGGAAAGCAACTAAAATTAAGATGTACAGAAATAGTCAAACATTGATAATACTTGACTATGCTTCATCTAATGGAAAATTAAGACAGTAATATTACTATCAAAACCGTGTTTTCCCATTGTTTTTATCAGAATCAACATCAGAAAAATCATTTCAAGTTAATTAATGATAATATATATGGAGAATTTGGGTGTTTTTTTTTTCTGTTTCTTGGAAAAATTACAGGGTGATAGGAATGCGTAGTAGGGAGGTTGGTAAGCTGAAAAAAAAACAACATATAATTCATTTTCAGCAAAAAGCCTCCGCAATAAAATTCAAGTCTCTGTTTAGTTCATCCTTTTGGCGTTACGTATTGTCATTACTTTCGTAGGAAAGTTAGTTTCAGATTGTTATCGACATAACTTGAAATAGCTGTAGTTTAACTTCAAGGTGTGTGGGGAGAGCTGAAATCTTGGTGGACGTTTTAGATTTTTCTTCGAGACGTTTTGCATTCATCTTACATCAGTAAAATAAATTGCTCTAGACATCTTTATTACAAATCGCCCTCCTCTCAAAATGGGTTCTCTTCCACCGATTGCAATTTGTCTGGTTTCTTTTGCTCCAACCCTTCTAGGTATAGAAAGGTAGAGATATGAATAACAACACACGATGGAACATTCGCCTCGTGACGGAAAAGAATGAATTGGTGCCCCTTATACCTATTCATACGTATAAAAATATACCCATTTCATGCAAATGCATGATATATTCACATATGCATATTATAATATATATATAGTGTCCTGAAACAGAGCAATGTTATATTTTCAATGATCGAATTTAAAATGGCTTTTGTGTTTGTGGATTCTTTTGATCTTAAATTTATATTGACGTGTAGGCTTTTTTTGAGCGTAAAAAAAATGAAAAGTTTACATAAAGTCTAGAAAGCTTTACAGCTTTGAATACTGATCATTCAAAGCTCTTCCATTTTCTTTCTTTATGTCTTATCTTTTACGTACATCACAATATTTGTTAATGCAGTTTTCTTCATTTTTGTATATTCTCTTTCATATATACTTTGATATTCAGGTACTATGTGTAAATTTCATTTTCGATGTAATCATACGTTGTTTGTTTTGTAACCGTTTCGGGTATTTAAAAAACAAAACAGATACATTACCATGACACCCCAGCAGTGAAGATCGAACACAACCAGCCTATCAGTTATTAATTTGATATAGAGCTTGTGGCGTACTTGTGCTTTTTTTTTCAATCCTCTAAACGGTTACATGGTAAAGAACTAATGATCCGAATGAAAGAGAAAAATGCATAGTACGATATCAAAGTCTTTGTGTTCATAACAAGATTTTGGGAGATTAATGACTGAAATTAACTTTTGAATTTTTTTTTTATATATTTAGCATTGAAAGCCGCAAAATTATTCTATCTATATGGGCCTGATCGAGCAAATCTGCTCTCTATTATATATTTCCAGCTCTACTCTAAAACAACTTGACTTTCGAAGTATGAAGTTGAATGCATCAAGCACTACATAAAATAAATCCATCATATATCAGACATTTCTTTATATTATGCTATATTTCTAACCTTATTTGGACCATTATATATATGTATATATATATATATATATATATATATATATATATATATATAATATGAAAAGTATTGCCAGCAGCATTCAAGTTCATATACGGACGACTTTATCCCAAACTGAACAGGTTTCAACACGTCCCTAGAATCACCGGATGTCTGCAGACACGTCCCTTCATTAATATACTCATCTTGGTCTCATTTGTACGTGTTCATAAAAAAGGATCCTTTCTGGCCTATGGAAATCAAATGAATATAAAATATTCAGCAGGACACGTGGCAATTTTTCCTAAAGGTGCTTTATTCATGTGAATGCTATCCGACGAAGAACAACCGATTTCAGATGAATCCTGTGATTTAAAGAGAGTGGAATGCCCCTAAAGATATACTAGGCGCGGTCAGACTGTGGCTCAAGTTCAGATCTCAGTCCGTGAAGACCATCGAGTAACAATGAATGCAATAGTTATTGAAGTTATCATTTCATAGGGTTCGATAATATCAATTTAAAGCGAAAGGTACCAATATTGCTGCACAAAAATCACACACACACGCATATATATATATATATATATATATATATATATATATATATATATGTGTGTGTGTGTGTGCATAATCACACTTTTTTTCAAATTTGTTGATTTGCTGTGCTGAGAGTCAGTCTATATTCTATCTGAATAGCTGGTTTCATGTATTTAGACAAATTGTTGCTCAATTGATACGTGTATGTATTCATGTAAAACACAATCGTACATTCCATTTGAGATGTTTTCTTTTAGGTCTTCAAAATACCAATAAACCATTTTTCCGGAGATTTATGAGCAAATCATCCCTAAAATGACATGAACAACAACCTATTCTCTTTTGCTGGGCCGCTATTGTGGAAGTTTGAATTAGCCACATAAAGACTGATAGCAAATCTGACATCCTGTTATTATTAGGTCGTATGTTGTTTCTGTTCATGAATTATGAATGCAGAGAAAGAGGATAAAGCATAAATAATTCACACTTTAGGTTCTTATTCCTTAAAATTTTCCTCTTGAAAGTATAGTAGTGAAGAGTTTTACACGAACTAATTGTACGTCTCCTCTATAGGGTGGAACAGAAATGTCTGACACTTTTTTAAATTTATTCCTTTCGCTACATCTCAAGTTCGCTAGTACTTTCCTATTCATCTAACAGTACATTGTTTGGTGTTTAGTAAGCATGGATCTTCGGTTGGTACATCTGTGTGTTCTCGAAGTAAAAACGATAATCGGAACAAAGTGGCTGCCAGCAACACAGCGGGCATTTGAGAAACATTTTACATGCTGTGCAAGGCGACAAACCGTGTCGACTGGACTTCAAGCAGTGTACTGTATTGTTAGATTATTAAAGAAACATCATGAAAAAAACTTTTTTCGACAACATCCCACGGTTGTTTCAGCCTGATCGTCATTTACTTTTAAGGAGCTGGTCGAAAGACGTATCGGACGGGTTTTAACAATCTCACTTTATTCACATCACTGCAGTTCAGTGATTTCCTCCCATAGCTGTGTTGCCTGATCCTTGTCAAGATGCATTCAACTTAATACATGTCCTTTATAATTGCTGAATTGGTCCGATATGATTTGGCTGTATACGAGTCGAGCTAGGCTATTACCCGGATGGGTAATATTGGGACCCACATGTTGCAATATTGTTCAGAAACTGTTTCAGACTGCTCTCTGTGGAGGGGCGGGTAAGCTGGCACCAGACTGGGCACTATGGTGGACACATGACAATGTGCTTCTCTGGAAGCCGCATTATTCTTATCGAGTGTCAATTATCTATATCTATCAGTCCCTCTCTCATATATATATAATTATATATATATATATATATATATATATATATATATATATATAGTTCTTTTCGTTTACACAGGCTCTGCGAATGTCTCCAGCGTTATCATTAAGAAAATTCAACTGTTTGGCAAAGATAGATCTAGATCTTTATCTATGATAGGCATCGTTTCTATTCCTTTCCCCTTGTGTACAAAAGTGTCATTTGTAGAACGTCTGTGTTATAATGAATAATGTGACTAACATCAGACGTCAAGGTAAAGAACCCAATGTTCTCTCCTTTACCAGCACCCATCCGTCCAGTAAACCAAATATAAACATGATTTTCATCAAACGATTTACTATGACAGAAATATTTACGTATAATTATTTTTCAATCAATCGAAATATAATTAAACGATGGATCTTTGATTTTGGAGGCACCCTCGTTCACTGGTGAAATTATTTGGCACTCGTAACTGGCCTTTGATCATCCACGGTTTAGTTATGTGCTTGTCTCTTGGGACCTAACGACTGGGTTATAAGGAGGGACTGCTGTATTAGTTATTACAAAGTTTCTGTGTGTGTGTGTATATGTGTGTGTATATATATATATATATATATATATATATATATATATATATATATATGTATATATATATATATATAGAGAGAGAGAGAGAGAAAGGGGGAGGCTAAATGCACGCATGTCTGTGTGAGAGGGAGACTTGTCCTGACCTATGCGGTGGTAAATTTTCGTTTGAGAGGTCCACTTGCTATAATTTCTTTTAATTACAATTTTTCATTCATTAATTTTCTTTGCCTTTCTGTCAGAAAACCCAATGGTTAAAATCTTCAAAACTATTAAAATGCTTGCAAACCATCTAATATAGCTTCATTGTCAGTCAATTGAATTAAGTAAAACTTGTCAATGGAATCATTTCGATTACAGGACAGGAACCACAGCTGAGGGATGCATTTATTCATATAAGCATGAAAATATCTAAAGTAGGAATGTATTAATTTTTTTTTCTAAAGCTAGCTTATGTTTGAATATTTCAAATGTCAAATTGTAACTGATTCCCGGTTGCAATATAAATGAAAAGACCACGCCAATGAGTTGTGTTCCCCCCAAAAAATTCTCGAAGTCAAATTGTCTGAATTTTGTATGTTAAAAAGAGGATAAAGTCCACAGGGTCACACACCATGCAAACATCTGCATATTCTGATTCAAAATTTGATCACTATTCTTTCTTCTAACCAAAGACAATGTAAGCTGATAATACCGGTTCCGACTGACTAGTATTTCAAATACTTCGGAACTAACCGGGCATCCATCATACGAAGCTTCAAAAAAGTATTATTATTGAACGTATTGATCAGATAATAACACAATGATGACGTCAAAAACTAAACATTGTTCTTTATTGGGATAATTGAGCACTATAAATTCAGTAGGACGGGAAAAGTACATTTGACTTGCCAAATGTCGATGTAATTTTGGACGCATCCACAGATTTTCGACAGTTTGGATGTCCGATAACGATCAAATTAGGAATGTATATAAGATTTGTTGTCTTTAAAAATGTAGTTGTCAGTATTAATGAAATAAGTAAGTAGAGCTAATTTTTTGTAACCAATTGGACTACATTATGAATACAAAACAAAATTGTTTTGGTTAACATCTGACATTTTATTCATCTGTACGTGTGCGTGAAGATCCCGAAACACTGATTTCGGAATTCAATTTTTCTTAAAAAACTCTGTGACATCAATAGGTTTGTTTGCAAACTAGAAAAATTAACCAAAAAATTAAAGTTTCTTCCTTTGTTTATATATATATATATATATATATATATATATATATATATATATATATATATATATATTCCATCCAAAGTTTGAAAAACATTTGCCGACGGCCTTTTCATTTTTCTTTTACAATGCTCAATTTCTATCAATGATGTGTCTACACATCCCTATTGAACGATTTTCAGAAATGAAAGATACTGATGTAAGGATAATGTAAGCATTTGTCGAATGCATGTCTTTTTTCCCCCTATCTTGAAGACCCTGATTTATGAATTCTCAAATTCTAAATCTCAGCTAAATCAATGCACTGACACCTTGGCGGGAAACAGATCATATTCTGAACTGGAGAGAACAGATAACCGGCTTAGACCAGTTAAAGTGTGTAGGCCCCCATTTCAAGCTGCTCCTTAAGTATACTTGTTATCAATGCTGAATACGTAGGCTTCATGTATTGGTATATAAAATCGTTGTATATGATGTACTTCGACGTAAGAGATGATACGAAGGAGAACGATTTATTAGATTAAGGCAATGACTCTGGCTGATCAAAGTCTTTCGTACTTCAGTTCTTCATGGTCCTTTCTTTTTTTTTTGCTGCAATATTTCCCTTTCCCTCTTTGATACTCAAAACCTTTTAAAAGTTTAAATAACACGGCCTCTGAAAGATGAGGTGCGATTGACGTATCGCAACAAGGCCTGAAGGGCTATGGGTAGTTCGAGACTTTTCTTGGGTAAAGAAACCGGTGCAGAGAACAAGGGTATTTGTGCTGTGTGTTAGAGGGAGGAATCTCAAAACTACTTTTTGCTGCTTTAAAGAATTTGTTTGAGAGGTCGAGCCAAATAGAATACGATTCTTTCTCTCGTCCTTCCTGTTTTCTCATTGCACGCACACCCAGTAGGCTCCTTTGTATTTCAAAGATCATAAATTATCTTTGAAATGCACACTTCAAAAGATTTGTTCCTATTTATTAGTACGAGTAATAAGCTCCAATGAATGGCTTCTTCTGTATATTGGAACCTTCACGCATGTAGACATTAATGTCATTCGAGTTTATCGAAACATAACTTAGTTTTTGCAGTAAGATTTAACGCTGCGTATGCTAATGGACATGAGTAATCATAACAGGTTGGATACGTACTTGGGGAAATTTGAATATTTTCACTTCATCAGAGACTTAGATATGTACGCGTTCACTGTTTGTGAGCTTGAACACCGTAGTGTGTTTACCATTATTTATATTTGTTTCCTTTTAAGATGTTAGGCAGTTAGCAGTATGTGATGAGCGTTGATAATTACTTGTTCAATGGGATATGCTTCTGTTTGATCTTTTGGTTTGAATAGATGTATCTGTGTGTGTTTAAATTATTCGCATTTAGACAGAAGGGCTGTTGTAAAGGGTTTGTTTGGCATATCACAAACATAAAATGAAGTTGTTTTATTGCCTCATCAAAGGCGCCTTTTCTGGCTGTGCCAGACAAGTTTACGTTCAAATCGATAAGTATCACACTCATTAAGAAAAGTTGAAGAGGTATTCAGTTCACTCTGAATAAATCTCTGCAGCCTTGATGCCATTATTTGAATAAGGAATAGTTAATCAAGAAACCTGGTATAATTAATGAGTTACTGTTTTAGCGCATATGTATGTGACTGAGTGCATATTTGTCTGCCTTTGTTGTGTTGGGATTGATTTTCCATAAAATCTTCCGTATGCAGACGAGTAAGAATGGATCGACTATTTCAGAAGATAAGCCCTCATGTTGGAACCGATGGTGCAACTTTTGGAAGAAGAGTTTTGTGTCATACCAAAGATTTTAAAATGTGGAGGGAAGTCAGATTTGACATTTGCCGAACATTTAAGGTCAAATCCAAGATGGCCAGCAGTCAGCTGAGTCTAATGTTCCACAAAGATTGACTTTGGAATCAGTGTACCAAAGCATTTGAGGTGATACTTCAAACTGAGTTCGGAACGCTCATTTATTTGGTGATACTTTTGAATTCAACCAATCCCAAGGGAATCCATTTAGATTAAGTTGAAAGTGTAAGAAAAAACGTTAAAAAGTTCTTTTGCTGTTACATTTAGTGCTTGGCATCATGGTGATTGTTATAACCAATTGAAGTACGTTTATCATCATCATAATCAGTGTTTTAACGTCTGTCGTTGGACATAAACCTTCTCCCAGGATTCGCCACACTTCTCTCTCATGGACGTCGCAGAGCCAGTACTTTCTGAATTCGTCTAGCTCGTCTCTCCATCTAATATTCTGCCGGCCTCAGTATGTGATCTCAGGGGATCCATGTCATGAGTCGTGATGTCCGTCGGTTGTCCGCCATTCTTGCATCATGGCCAGCCCACCGCCATTTGAAATTTTTAATGGATTCTATGATATCCTTTACTCTTGTCTTTTCTCAGATGTACTGTGCTGTCTTGTGGTCTCTCCAAGAGAGGCCAAGCATAATTCTTTCGTGTGCACGTTGCATTGTTGTCAGTTTGTGGATCTGTCTCTTGGTTAGTTTCCATGTTTCAGCGTGAAAAAAATATGGTGCTGATAAAAAAAAATTATGGGTGATTAAAAGACCAGAATTCGTGACGCAATCATTTCAATCACATCTGGACTGAGTTATATTAATATATGGCCTTCATCTTTCCTCAATTGGGGCCTTAACATTCATTTCTATCACATCTGGATTTTTAAAAACTAATATCTGGCCTACATCTTTCTTCAGACCAGGCCTTAGCCCTTATTTCATATTCAGACTTCATTCACACAAATATCTGGCCTTTGTCTTCCTTCGCATTCGGCCTCAACCTTCTTCTCAATCATATCTTTTAGTATTTATGAACTAAATGAAGAGAGCAAGAAAGTCGCCCTACACATGAACTTCAGCAAGACGAAGATCATGTGCAACAACCACATCGGGGATGAAAACACTGAGATCGAAATCGAGGACACACAACTGGAAGAAGTAGACCACTACATCTATCTAGGACAACGAATATCCATGAGACCCTCAAAAGAAGAAGAAATCAAGCAAACCATCACACTAGGATGGCAAGCCTTTGGCAGAGCTAGCTCAACCTTCAAAAATAATAAGATCCCATTGATCCTAAAGAGAAAGGTGTATAACCAATGCATCATCCCAATAGTCACTTATGGAGCTGAAACATGGAACCTAACCAAGGGACAGATCCGCAAATTGAGAACCATGCAACGTGCACGTGAAAGAAAATGCTGGGCCTCACATGGAGAGACCACAAGACAGCACAGTACATCCGAGAAAAGACAAGAGTTAGGGACATCATAGAATCCATAAAAAATCTCAAATGGCGGTGGGCTGGCCATGTTGCAAGAATGGCAGACAATCGATGGACATTGCGACTCACAACATGGATCCCCCGAGACCACATGCGCAACTGAGGCCGGCAAAATGTTAGATGGAGAGACGAGCTAGACAGATTCATGAAGTACTGGCTCCGTGACGCCCATGATAGAGAAGTGTGGCAAATCCTGGGGAAGGTCTATGTCCAATGACGGACGCTAAAAGACTGATGATGATGATGATGATTGAGCACACCTGATAACACACAAACACAAAGAGAAAAAAATGTTTAAAAAAAAAACCTTTAGGTGAGGTTAAGATATTTGAATCCATAAATGCATCCGACTATGTGATGAATTCTGGTCTTTAAATTTATCATTGCGTCATGAAAAAATGGCAAGATGTTTTTTCACGTATGTAATATACATACTTTGATATTTCAGCGACATATTTCTTGCAACATTATCTTCAAGCTGCTAAGCACAAAATATTAAAAAAATATATATATATGTAAAAACACATTACTCATATTATTGCTACTGACAAGTTATCTCCACGAAATTTAAGGGGAATCTATGGGGATTTGGATTTGATGGAAAGATAATCTTGTTAAAAGGCGAGGTGACACTTTTATAAGACTATATCTTGACATCCACGAGATTTAACCAGGTTGAAAAAGGTGAGGTTTTGAAAGCAAAAAATCAATGTCATTACTTTCTCTGGGTCTTTCCGTACACATCGATACATTTGCTGAATGGTGTGAGGACGTTAAGAACAATGAAAATAATTCATCATTAAAAAGATGTCAAATAACTGAATCACTATAGCCCCTGTACAAGAACTCATTATTTAAATCATTATATAAGCAATTACGAAAAAAAATCTTCAAAATAGATTTTTTATCTGAAATAATCTTTAAAAAATCTTTTACCTGATATCATCTTCAAAAACTATATCTTTTCATCTGAAATCATCGAAAAGAAAAGGTACTGATATATATATATATATATATATATATATAATCTTATACAACTCCTATTCCCTTTTATGAGACTGAAAAATCACCAGGTATCTGCTGTCAGCCATATTTTCTTGAGAAACTGCCTGAGTAATAATCTGAGCAAAATCTGCTATCTGAGGACCATTTCCATTTCAACTTTCGTATGAGACCATCACACTAACATTTTATCACTTTAATATGCTCAAACTGCTTGGGAGAGAAGAGAAAATCACGGGACTGTGATATAAAACAATAAACCTGAAACCGCTCCTGCCTTGTCCAAATATAAATTTGTCTACCAGACTATTATTCACGTCTCTCTATCTCTGGAGTCAGTTGAGGGATCCTCTCAATATCTTTAATCTTTTTTGAGTATATTGATCTGTCAACGCTGGGCCAGTTATTCGAAGTCATTTTAAATTAATCCTTTGAAATCATACAGTAAGTTTCAATCCTTGGCCTGTCCTTGTCAGTATGGAATCTTTCTTCACACGCACTTTCAATTAATTTACATCTAAAAGTCGTTTCTCTTCGTTTTTTTTTCTTTCTACGACAAGCAAAATGGACTTTTTTCTTTTTTCTTAAGTCATGCAGTTACAATAATTCAAAATTTTATCAGTATTATTAACTGTCGGAAACTTTATCGCAGTTAACCGAAAAATTGGTAACCGTTTGATGACTGTCATCGTTGCTACATTTTTGTTAAAATATCCCTCCTGCGTAACTTACGTTTTTGAGACCCAACTACCAAAGCAGCTTTCCTGAGAATGATATACGACTCATATCCACTCTCTTTCACTTGCCCAATTTCTCTCTATCCTTATTTTATACCAAATAAACTTATGACAATGATATTGTTAATAATGATAGATGGATAGAAAATTTTACCAGGATTCAATTTTTGTAATTGTATCTATAGGAGCTTTTAAAATGAAAAGAATGCAAAGTTAATATCGGCAAAGACAAGGGAGAAAAACCAAAAGGATTTCCATGACAATGAAGGGGTAAATGTGTGCCCAGTATTAACAAAGATGACTGACATAAATGTGCTGGCTCCTTTGATGCTTTGTGACGAATAACGGCCTGAAGATCAAACATTGCTTGTATGAATAAATGGATTTAATTCAATGAAAATGCATACAACAATCAGTATTAATTAGTTATTAAATTTGTTCTTCAGGAATAGCATTAGATGAAACCTTTATGGCAGTATTTTACCCAACGAACAGAAAAACAAAAGTATAAGTTTCCAACACGTGGGCAAATCTTGGCCAGTATCTGTTTCAAATAGAGACGAAACTTTTCCTCGGAAACCAATCATCTTTCAATTTTCTTAACGAAAACAATTTAATTTGCTTATTCAAATTCTCACTGTTGCTAAAGAATCACGCACTGAAGCAAACATTTAAAAAATATTACACATTTCTTAAGCATCGAGACTAAAGTATCAAATTACCTATTCTTAGCCCTTTGAATTTCGTTGCTTGACGGTTTGTAGCCAGCAGCAAAGTTCTACTCGGCATTGCCTCTGCTACTTCTGCCGTTGAATACGCTCCCATCTAAGGTGAGTATAACTGAACATGCTCCCACCGATGGTGAGTGTAGCTGAACACGCTCCGACCGATGGTGATCGTAGCTGAACACGCTCCGACCGATGGTGATCGTAGCTGAACACGCTCCGACCGAGGGTGATCGTAGCTGAACACGTTCCGACCGAGGGTGATCGTAGCTGAACACGCTCCGACCGAGGGTGATCGTAGCTGAGCACGCTCCGACCGAGGGTGATCGTAGCTGAACACGCTCCGACCGAGGATGATCGTAGCTGAACACGCTCCCACCGAGGGTGAGTGTCGCTGAGCACGCTCCCACCGAGGGTGAGTGTCGCTGAGCACGCTCCCACCGAGGGTGAGTGTCGCTGAGCACGCTCCCACCGAGGGTGAGTGTCGCTGAGCACGCTCCCACCGAGGGTGAGTGTCGCTGAGCACGCTCCCACCGAGGGTGAGTGTCGCTGAGCACGCTCCCACCGAGGGTGAGTGTCGCTGAGCACGCTCCCACCGAGGGTGAGTGTCGCTGAGCACGCTCCCACCGAGGGTGAGTGTCGCTGAGCACGCTCCCACCGAGGGTGAGTGTCGCTGAGCACGCTCCCACCGAGGGTGAGTGTCGCTGAACACGCTCCCACCGAGGGTGAGTGTCGCTGAACACGCTCCCACCGAGGGTGAGTGTCGCTGAACACGCTCCCACCGAGGGTGAGTGTCGCTGAACACGCTCCCACCGAGGGTGAGTGTCGCTGAACACGCTCCCACCGAGGGTGAGTGTCGCTGAACACGCTCCCACCGAGGGTGAGTGTCGCTGAACACGCTCCCACCGAGGGTGAGTGTCGCTGAACACGCTCCCACCGAGGGTGAGTGTCGCTGAACACGCTCTTTGGGAGGCTTGATTTTTTAGCCACAAATAGACAGACTTTCACAAACGTTTTACCTGTACCATACTTTTTATCAATTTTTTTTAATTGCTGAATTTTCTGACAATTCATGTAGAAAGTGTTATTGACTAATCATAACAGATAAAAATAACCAGTGAAAAACATTACCCCATCTAAATTGAATTAGATTATCTAATATGATTTTCACTAAGTTGTATTCAGAAAAAACATAGAAAAGTTTTCTCACTAAGTTGTAATTCGCTAGCGTCATAATAATAAATAACACCAAGCAAAATAACTTTCGAAAGAAACAGAATCAAATTCATTTGGGCCAAAATCTGTTTGAACTTAACTCAGTACGTCAGTGCGTTCCATATTCATTCGAAGACGTTGACGATTTCGAAGCAAACAATTTTGTTTCTACTCATCTACCCATAACGTAGATGACAAATATCCTTTTTTGGGCCCAATTTCCCGATAAGCACGTTATAATATTAATGTCTACTTACTAATATGCTTTTTCACACTTGATTTATCTTTTTTAAAATCTCCTCGAAATATGTTGCATAGCTTTTGCGTATAATTAAATATAGTTTTTTTCCGTCTTGCTAGTATCCAACATTCATGTACTTCACTGAATTATCAAACTGGTATCTAAATATGTACATTTTTACTATCCAAAAGACAATACGGATATTAGATTATTTCTATCGTCAAATAACTTATAATTTCTCTCTCAGTTAATGACTCTTCATTACAATGGTGACCCCAGCCTACTCGATTTCTACAAGGGAATACTTCTCAAAAATTCATCTGAAAAAACCATTGAAAACAAATAGCATTTCTGACGAATTTCTGACCAAATGTTTAACGAATCATCTCTGTCTTAAGTTTTATAAGTACAGTACATTATATACTCATCTCTTATATCTACAGCCAATTCCTAAATGTGTAGAGAAGACAAAGTGTTAGGCGAACTTTTTTCATTTCACAAAGAGTTTTTTTTTTTTTCTGTTTGTAGATTTTTATCAAAAGTGATACTCCAAAAATATTCAAATAGTTTTTAAGCTTGTTTTTTTTTTTGACTGGAATTGAATTTTAAAAGCTTTTTTTCCAATATTCTGAGAATTAACATCAACGTTCCTACAGACGTTACAATAGGGCAATCTCGTTGTTTCTTCCTTTTTCTCTACCTCCAGCTCTTGTTGCCCTTTTTCGTGTAATTTCCGTAAACTTTCTTATCTTGCGTGTCATGAATGTATCATCCGGCCTAAGAGAAAACAGTCTGATTTAAGCAGCTGGTACAGTCTGAGGGCGAAACACTGGTCAGGCAATGATGGGGTATGGGGTGGTAGAACCAAAATTCTTTTTATTACTTTGACTTATATATATATATATATATATCTTGTAATACCGTACTTATAATTGTCTTGTGGTACCTTTTGTAATTATGAATCAGAATTTGGAATTGATTAGTTAGGCAGGTTTAGTGTGACTTTCGGCACGTAGTACTCGACTCACTGCGCGTTGTGCACGCATGCCTAGTGATAACTAATTCTTTTTTCGTTTGAATCTACTTATTGGAAAGGTTTCTCAGGACTAATATCCCGTTACAGCTTTTTTTTATCTTTTTTATTTTATCACATTGTACCTTCCGTCTTTCCACGGATGTTTCACGTATCTTAGTACGTCTGAATGATTGTGAAAACATAATCACGTTAAAGACTGGGTTAATTGAATTCTGTTGAGACTTTCTTCTGATCAAAGGAAAATCAAAAGATTCCTCGGAGTGCCAATGCTTTGAATAGAGGTTTTGATCATAAACTTATATAAGAAAGATATTTCTTGATTGCCACAACTATTATCTAGACTGAAGTTATTTTCCCCCTTCAGTGTTACATTGCCTTCGGCTTAAAGCGTCGTTAAGTCATTTGCGCTAATTATATCGAGCAGATCGCCCCAGATCAAGTTAGTGCAGGGCCTTTACTATATATTACTAATGGATCCATAATTAGGGGAAATATATGGGCGGATTTAGCCTTTTCAGTAAAAGTTCTTGTAAAATTAATCACCAAAAGAACTTATATCTAACGTATGAAAAAATCATGATGGTACACAAATTTTGACTGCATGGCAATATGAACCTACTACATCCCTCGAAAACATATTTTCGTGAGTAATGATTAGAATTGATTTTTCGTTCGCCTCTAGGTAGACTTGTCATGTGATGAGACGAAGAGAAAAGAGTATAATTTAAAATTTTCGGAAGATTCTGAGGGTCTTCCGGAGAAAAAACCCTTAGAGATAAAATCCCTTGAATCCATTCTTGGAACGTATATAATTTTTTTTTACTCGCAAAATAATTTTTTCATTTGCTATACAGTCAGATAATACGGCAAATTTTCATTCTATTCTTTGTGCGGAGGTTACGACTTCAGTTTCATACCACTCAGTAACTATGCACCGTCTATGAATCACAGAGACACAGATAGCGATTAATAACTCCGAATACAGATGGTAATGGGCTAAAATTTTTGATTCTAACCACACCCTCAGTCGTTCATAAAAAAAGTTGAAGGCATTGTAGCACCATAGGCTAAATTGTGTTTGATTCACTGGTTCTCGTTAGATCACCAAAGATGAGCAACGTCAAGCCTGATCGTTACCTAGAATAGTGACCGTCTGGGAATACTAGGTGCCTAAAGCTACATCAAAATCGTGCAACAGTCGTCTTAGCGTATGCTCTCGCGTCGGTAAAGTAAATACCTTGTGCAGCTAGGACTGGTCTGTACACCTGGTCCCTTAAGCCCCAGCTGCCACCTGTCAGTGTGCTCTCCTAGGGACCAACTTACCAGAATCGATTGGCAGTAATCACCATAGTAATTGAGCGAGTACAGAATCACTGAATCGAAATTGATAGCTTGAAAGCAGTTAATGCAGGCCCTTGAAATTGCAGGGCACATAACCTGTGCTACTTTTGCTATAAACTTAATTTGGCACTGCTATAGGGTGGTATGATTCATAAGTATGTAATAATGGTAAATCTCTACATAAAAGTGTCGGATTAAACATTTGGACAGCTTAAAACAAAAAGGTATTAACTAGTATATGAGACATACCCAACGGTTTTCTTCAAAGATATACCAAGGAGTCAAAAACGGACTTTTGTTGCTCACCTTTGCATAAGCAATAAAATGGGAAAGGGTGGGCAGGTAGATGATCAGAATTCTGAGAAATATGATTTAATTAAATAAACGGTAGATTTTATAGCAAAAAATGCTTTAATATCTAAAAGCATAGTTTTGCTTATAATCAGTCTCTCATCGTTTGACTTGGAATTTTTCAGCGTTTTGCCACACCTCTCTATCATGGGCGTCACGGAGCCAATATTTTTATGTAAATCTGTCCAGTTCATTCTGCAATCTCATTCTGCTGGCATCGGTTCTACATTTGATCTCTAGAGATCCATGTTGTGATTTGTGATGTCCATCGCTTGTCTGCCATTCTTGCAACATGACTGGCCCGTGGCCATTAAAGTTTCGTAATGGCTTATACGATATCTCAGACTGATGCTTTTTCTCTACTATACTATGCTGGTCTCTCAATGTGATGTTGAACATGATTCTCTCATGTGCAAGATGCATAGTTTTCAGTTTGCAGCTTCGTCTCTTCTTTAGGTCCAATGTTTCAGCTCCATAGGTGACTAACAGAACAATGCATTGGTTGTATACACTGGAACCGATGAAAAATCATTGAAAGCTTAATCAAATATCCCCTAACGTTACAGAAATGGTTCAACAAAACCGTCAACATAGATTTCTGCACTTTTTAAAAGATTACTTGCAATCCCTACATTAATACAACACATACTACAGGTGCTGGGCAAAATATTTTAGCATTTTCTCCTGTCTAGAAGTGAGAGTTTTGTATTTTGAAAATACCCCCAAAAATAGTTTTGTTTGGGTTGGTTGGAATTAGAATGTAAATTGATGCTAAACTGATCCCTTGGTTTTGTGTCCAGTTGCGTTCATGCTTGTTGATTGAGAATTAGGGCTCTTTAGCGACCCAACAAAAAGTAAGAGAAGTAATTTATTCATTGATCACTGCTCCTCTGCCCTCCATTTTTTTAATTAATCATCGCTCAACACTGCATACTGCAAAAAGACGTTGGCCACCTAATAGTTTCTATTGGTTAACTAACCAGACCTGTAATTCATTTTTGCTTGGAATAATTCTTATAGCTATACGAAGCTCCATTCTTACATGAGAACTAATTTCAATTGCACAACCCTTATAATTCATTTGTAAGAGTTACCATCATTATTATTGTGTCTATAATGCTGTTATACAACGACCCTTTTGCGAATTTCGCAAAATCATTTGGATATGGGTTATCAAAAAAAATCTATCAAGTTTCTCAGGGTTTTGGATACGGAATATATATATATATATATATATATATATATATATATATATATATATATATATATATATATATATATATATATATATATATATATTCAATGCCATATTGAATGTATATCGTACGGAGAACTCTCCAAATATCCTTCGAAACTGTATGGTATAATGTCATCAATTTCTGGAATGTAAGATATGAATAATCGTTGCCGGCAGACATATTCCAGAGGCTTTGGAATTGAAGATTCCAATTGCTTTATAGAAGCCTGAATAGAATCATGTCTAGTGTAAACCGTTCCGTCTATTAACATTCGATAAACCCATTCAGAAAAAGTGAAAACCAATCTGCTCTTCAAAACATTGTGCAATGTCAATACACAAAGCAAAACGATACGTAGTCAGCTAATGCAGCTTTGAATTTGCTCACAGTAAACTGGTCTCCCTTCATTCGAACTTTACTTACAGAGCAACAAATAGAACTTTGGTTTGAAGTATCCTAAGTTAATATTATGAACCAGCATCTTTATAAAATCGCACAGGAAGTTTTTGCAAGAGATATATTTCGGAACTTGGCTGATTTGCTATAGCACCTTTTTTTTCAAATATTCTTTTGGTGAAGAAAAATAAAATAGTTGATAATTTTGCATCACTGAATATAAGATATGCGAAGAAAATGTATACTTTACGCTTTGGTCAATGTGCCGTGTACGAGAATATACGTACAATGATTTATAGCACTGATATAGAGAAATACATTGACAACTATTGATATTTTACCGACGCCGGAAAGTAGCTACAAGATTGGATACACAGCACTAATCAGTTCAGCCTTGTTTAGACTCAGCAATGGCATAATATATTCTGATTTGATTGTTGGTTCAATATTTTCAGTGGAGAAGTACTGTTATAACGTCCATGTCATGGCCAAATCCCGTACAATTACCGAAGTAAAGCAACGTCAACCCTGCTTAGTACATAGATGGTTTACTAACTGGGAATACCAAGTAACATAAGTAACTTAGATCATGTACAGAGACTCCTGTGGTAATCCTGCTGATTCTCCTAAGGAAGATATCAATTTGTCTACTACCCCCACCAGATGCAAATCAATATTTTTTAGTCATTTTTAGTATTACTCTAACCACATAGATAAAGGCATTTATATTATCGTGCATGTTGATCCTATTTCTCCATTATTATATATTGTTTCTCTGGAGCTGACAACTGCAATTCTCATCTAATTCAGGGGAATGAACTATTCTCTGTTTGTCTGCCCCGTCACGTTAAACAAAACTGATGTATAAAATCAGCATTTCCTTGGCATGATTTCTAAATCACGATCAAGTGATCATTGAGAGGCTCTCTCACTAACCGAGCAAAACTTACGAGACTTGCATATCTACAAGCAATGTTATAAACGAGCATTGGCTCATATTGAACTTATAGATGAATACAATTATTCTCGGAGAAATAGTATTTCCACAACAATTCGTTAATTATACATACAATACAAAAGTTTGAGGGTTCATTTTCAGTTTGGATAGGATAAGGATTTGACCTTGTAATAGCCGTATTTATCAATTGTTTCATTATGAAAACAAGTTAATGTTTTCTCATCATGGGTACTTGCATTCAAACTGTTTGCTAGCTTTTACTCACAGAAATTGAGTCACATTCATTTCTGATGTCTTTTCATAACTGAAATATAAAAGTAACATTTTTTCACAGCATTGATTTTTTTGCTTAGCAGTCATGTCATCCTGAAGTGTTTATCACAGAATTTCATCCATCCGCGATCAATTTTCCATGTGTTTTGGGTCATGTTCATCATATTCTCTGTACATAATTCATTTCGTATCAGCAGAAATGATAGATAACTTCATTTAAAAGGTTCATTTGATCCTAGAATCAGGTCTTTCTAAATATACGCTAGAGAAAGCTTAGAGTGATGGAAATTTAAAACAAAAATTCATGAATATTTCTACTTCAGATCAAGTAAAGTTAGTAAACAACAGTCTTGAAACTTAGAATTAGATTCTTAAAAGCAATATGTTCTTACTGTTTATGTTGACCAGAGACAATTTTTCAAAATCATGATATCATGTGCATAAATGGGGTTTTTCACGTTTCATTCAACCTGAAATAATTTAATTCACTAGTTCAACAGACACTGATTTGTGTTGCTCTGGAATTAGACATTTTCTAACATCTGTAGTCACTGTAAATAAAAGTTTTCTGAAGTCAGACTGAAATTGTTTTTGACCTCGGAGCGTATTAACTTCGTGTGCCAAATCATTGGCAACTCTAACAACAATTTGCATTCACTTTTCAGTAGGAGACCTGCAGATATCAAGACTAGTCACTGTTTCTTGCTTTTTATTCTATTAGGAACATCTTCAGTCTGCATTATCATATCACATTGTTCAATTTTATCAACAGCTAGCCTTTCTTAAAAGATTTGGGGGGGGGCACTTCGGTCAACAAAAATGAGAATCGAAAAAAATTGACGGCAGTTGATTACCTGGATTGAGGTGAAAATGTATAGAAACCACTTCCTGCACAAATAACGTAAGAAAACAAAAGATTCTACAGGTTCTTTCCAGAAGACATTGTTTGAATTGAAGTACGGGTTTAGTCTCATTCCCGCTTATTCTTACGATTTATCATCTCTTCCTGGTTGCTCTTTACAAAAATGGAAGCGGACACACTCAGTTTTAATCTATTCACCTTATTGCTAAGTAGATAACTGAATTGAATTTAATTTTCGACATAAAATCTTGATATAAAGGGCCTTGTCACTTATTTGCTGTTTCGTCTGTTTGTTTGACGCTGAAACAATCAAGAGGAAGGAGTGGAGAGAGGCTCCAATGTGTCTCTGTATTTACAATTAAATCACACAATAATAATAAAGCTACTGCTGATGTTCGAGTGGTGTCGAGGAAAATAGTTCCACCGAATGTAGGCGTCTTTAATTTTTTTAGACTGAAAATGACTTTTTTTTTCTCATTAAGAAAAGAAATTCTGTTTTCAACTACTTCGGTTCCCTTGTTTTCTTTCAAACAAATGAAAATGTAGAGTTGGGGAGAATGGAAAGAAAAAAAATCTTGGAAGTGTGCATTTCCGTTTCGATTAAATACATTCATACAAAAATATACGTTCGTAACAATTATCATTATGTAAACAATGCTGTAAGTAATTTCATAAGTGTAATATGCTAATAATTCACTAGAAAAAAGGTTTTCGTGCAACATTATCCGAGTAATTCTTAGATGATAGTAAAACAAATTCCAAAGATGGGACAAAAAATCAACACTTTCCCCAGATCTGAATTTACAGAAAACTGGAATATTTTCCTGCGTTATTATTTTTGGAAATGTACAGATATATAATTCTTTCACTTAGCCAAATAAAATGGATGTACATTAAACCTGCTCTATAGCAAACTAATTATGGGAAGTACAGTGTCATCTAAGCTGAATCTTTTTTCAAACCCGATGTTTGTCCCTTGTCCGGTGAAAAAAAATTAAATTCGGTAGTTTGCTGCTTTTAAACGATACTGTTCGGTAAATCAGAAAGCAGTTCCGTCAGCTCGTTGCATTTTCAACATCGTTCGGTGAAAAGAAAAGTTCGTGGCTCTGTGCTAGATTCGTTATGCGGCTTTTGAGGCATTCAATTTAAGATCAAAGTGTAGTATCTGTCCCTTACCCGGAGAAACAAAAGCTTCAACTTCTCGTTTCCAGTTTCAGACTTTATTATAGTCGAAATTTCATTTTCTCCGTGATTCTTAATTTTATTTGAAGTTTTTCTTTTCAATTCACAAAGAGTCGAACTATTGTCGTATTTTAATCGATTTCTTCTTAAAACAGTTTCATTACAGAACTACCGTAAAAAATATTTATTGTAATACAAATCTACTAAGGATTGACGAGTTAAAAAATTGAAAAATGATTCAGTGAAATCAAAACAAATAGCTTGACATTCAGTGTGAAATGCAAAGTGTGAAAGTCGGATAAACTTCAAAATTCAAAACCATAATGTTACGTCACATGGTTTTAGTGATAAACGAGATTCATAACAAATTCTGACCCAGTCAATATATATATATATATATATATATATATATATATATATATATATATATATATATATAATAAACATATGGAGAAAAAATGGGGATACAACCATTATAACGTCTAAATTGAAAACGGGAATTTAATGCTATATTTTGTTGACGTAACGAAGACATATACTACACTTGGATTTTAATCTAACGGCTGGGACAATAAAACTAGGATAACGCCAAGATTATTACGGTCAACATGCGTATTCGTTGAAGCCAAAATTCGTCATATCGAGGTCCGTCATTGGAGGGGCTTTGTGTTTTCTATTTTTAAATCGATTTAGTTTCGTTAGAATTCTTGTTATTTATGCACTTGTGTTTCTATGGAAATGGATTGAACTAAAAGGCCCCCAGAGAGCGCATAAGTCTGCCGAAACCGTTTTCAGTGGAAGTAATTGTGAATCTCTCCCCTTTGAATTTTCAATCACTTCTATTCATAGCCTATTGTCCACCCTTCCACAATTTGATTGAAATATATTGAGAACCTTTGGAGATATCGTGTGGACTTTATGAGCATATTTTTGTGCTCCCTGTGTATATTTAAATGCAGGTTAAATGAATAGTGAGAAACTCGCGATCACAGTCAATGATTAAACTGTAGCGTCAAATTGACGTGTTGAATTCCATCAAAGAATATTGTCAGAATAACTTGGACCACATTTGCGTTTTTTAGAGGAAAACATTTGAAATAGAGTGAAAAAAAAATCTAAAAAACTTGATTCAGGAGAATTAAACTGTTTTTAATAAACCTGTCAAAATAAGTCCAGCAAAATTTAAAAAAAAAAGCGTTCTTATAAAAATGAAAAATTTTCTTTAGATGTTCAGTGACGTACTGATGCCATTTTTCAAGATTGTAGACAAAACAGTACGGCCAAAAATGCTGGAAAACACACATGCATAAACATACTAACACACGTATATAATATATATATATATATATATATATATATATATATATATATATATATATATATATATATATATATATATATATATATGTATATATATAAAGTTAGAACCAAAGGGTATGGTAGCTCAATGTTGGCTTAAATGAAAAAATCTGAACCTGATATTCTATAGAAATTGATGGAAAAGGCCAAGCTATACCCAAACCGTTTTTCTTTGGTAAAAATGGGTAAATAAATAAATAAACAAGGTAATGTCACAGCTTGCAAATGCTGCTAATTCCGATTATTCTTCCCATTATTTTATAGAAAAAAATTGCACATACATTCACCTTGTTTCAACTACTCAGATTTGCAATATTTGTATTATTAATTTTGACTAGTTCCATCTTAATCTGAATTTTTGGTCGCTTTTTATTACAACTTCTGAGTCGGGACATCCTTCTACGGTTGTAATAAAATGTAACTAAGAGAAAAACAGTGGTAAAAATTTAATTATAATAAAACATATTGCCACAATACTTTATCCACTGATAGAAATAAATTGAAGATTGCTTCATCAGATTTACGTCCAGAGTTTTCTCGTTATCCAAGTTTAGACCTTCCATTAAGAAGGAAAATTCACAGTAAGGCACTAACTCATACTATAACAGGAGACCGAACCTAAAATCTCTTTTTTTCCCCTCTCTTTATTTCACCATTTTTATTTAATTTACAGAAAATTCACAGTAAGGCGCAAACTCGTACGAAAACATGAGACCAACCTCATACCTTTTTTCCGCCATTTTTTAAATTTTATTTATAGAAACGGTTCACGCACCAAGTGAAAAGAGTTGGGAGTGAAAAGCATCGAGGGAATGAATTATCGCACCTTTTTTCTTTTTTTTTTCTTTTTACCTGCTGATTTAAAAATACTGCGTTCCAAATAATGATTTATATTCCTGGGAACTTTCAGCCAAGCCGAAGATTTTTCTACTAAAAAAAAAAAAAAAAAAAACCAACAAAAAACAAAAACATGGATGACAGGGTTTTGAATAAAAATTCTGGAGAGAAAAAAAACAAACTCAGCAACCACGTTTCTGAAAATACCAGGTTTTAGTGTCAGTTGAAGATAGTTCAATCAGAAAGTTCTGGAGGAGAGCACATGATTTATTAGTCCTTTGCGCTATCAATTAAAATCCAAAATCTTTATCTAAAACCGTAAAGCAGCTTTCTGACATTTTTAGCACAAAATGAAGAAGTAACTCTCGGCCCACTGACAGAATATCAAACTGTTATTGCTGTACCACTGTCGAAGATATTTCTACGTTTTACAAATCCGAAAAAGTAATAGCAATTTAATGAAAATTTTTATTTTGGGGCGCGTCTTTTAAAACCTTCTCTGCTATACTTTTTGGGGGTCTAGCTTAATACTTGTATTGCACTGATACTCACAGTTCTCCCGGCGAATGAAATTTGAGAATTCTTCGGTAGGTCCGCCTCAAGAGACTTTGAAAGAAAAAAAGCGAAAGGCATTCTCGACACTAGATGTGGCTCAAATGAAAATTTGGAATTTTAACCAGGATCATTCACATCAACAATCGTTTTCAGATCAGTCTCATTTCAAGATGTTTTTCTGATACACAACATTTTTTTCTGTACCTCTTCGGTTAACTTTATAGGAGAGAATAAGAAGTAAAATATAGATCTATTTATGTAATTATGTGGTGTCCGTCTATGTATTTGTTTGTATATCACACTATTGAAACCTCCTGAATATTGACACAGCTAAATCAAATTTAGCATGCATACTCAACTGACTTGCATTGTCAATGAGTAACGACTTATGTCGCTACCCTGCAATCGCTCTTGAATAGACCCAGACAAGGTGTGCTAATTGTTTCTTCAGGTAAAGCATCCCAGTCATCCATCAACCTGTTCAAATAGTTGTTAATTCTAACAGTGTTCTCAGATACTGTTTTTAGAGCTTCTCGCTATGTCTCCATTGTTGAAACAGACGTCCTGTAGAGAATGTATAATATTGACTTGTATAACTACCTGTAAAAAAAATATGCTCTCTTTAAATCTACTTGCGTTCTTATTTCAGTTAAATCTTGAAGAACAATTCCAGAAGTAGCAAGTTTCACACATGTCATAACTGATTGCGATTTATTGATACCTTGTTTGTGATACAGTCACCCAACGGGAGCATAATATTCCAGCAAACTACTTATCATTAAAGTGTATAAGTTCTTCACTTTACTAGAAGATGAATCAGTCACTATTGTTTCGTGGGTAGCAATGTGTACCAGACACAAATCGACTGGTATTTTTGTGTTTTAAACAAAGGATCTTGAAGATTGAAGAAAGAGGGTGACGTTTGTGTTCACAATAGCCCTGATGATGATGATGATGATGATGATAAAACCAATGATTATAATACTAACAATGATGACAACTATTATCTGATTTTCGTGTTCAGTGCAATAACCGAGGTAATGATAATAATGATTATAAAATGATAATGACAATGACAACAATGATAATAACTTTTATCATTATCTACCACTCTTATATATGACCTCTATAGAGCCGACACTGTATATTGTAACCAGTTATAAGGTACCTTTGCAAAAGAAATGTAATCCCTCAATTGGAATACAAAAGCATATATGATGACCTGCCTTGCGATTTCAAGCTATCGTATAACATTTTTACATCATGGCCTGCCCATTGCACTTCTGATATCTATAATGGATTTTATTATATCACTAACTCCCGATATCTTGATTATTACAATTCATCGTATTTAGTATTGATAAAAATATGGCTTGGTTACTGGTCGTCTGTTATTTGCATGTAGCAGCTTCGTTAATCTCACAGAGGTTTGCATCAGTTATTTTCGGTCAACAAATACAAGAACATATGTGTTTCCCGGTGAAATTTGGTGAAACTCCACTTCACAATTTTTTAGATCAAGATTTATCACGATTAAACATGAAAATAACAACTATAAGGATTTCTCGTCCGTTGCCAAATAATTCAGATCGTTAAATTTTACACGCCTTGTGCTGTCTCTACCGACTGAAAGCAATGCAATTAAAAACACCTTCATACAGGAGTGTAGCGTCATCAAAGAAATATTGTTTCCGTCGATGTGTTCAGGTACGCTGGATAATCTCTTGCGTCCTTTAAGAATTTAAAAGGAAATATGAATTTGGTGATCGACTTCAAAGGAAAAATGTCCTAATGGATTTCGCTTCTTCAGATTTCCTTTGACATTTCTGTTTATAGGTTTAAGAAATTATAACTTTATTTGAAGACAGATATTGTTAAATCCTGACTTTTGATGTGCAGCACATTTTCAGTGAAAATCAGAATACGTTATCTATTCTTATGAGTATCAAAATGGCTACGAAGTAATAGACAATTATAAGCTTCAAGTTTGTATACAGTTAATTTAGCAATGACATCGTACATATGTCTTTGTTAAGATTGAAGCAACATACGTATTCATTATAGTTTTTTGAAACAATGTAAAAGATATTTTTTCTAAATTTCATTTCCAAACAAAAGACCTTTAATTCAACGAATTCTTCATTTCTCACGTCAAAATATTTATAAGATAAAAAAATAATTACTGGAAATGATTAAATGATCTTAAATTTTGTTTTGACACATTGAAAGAAATTATTTTCTGAATTTATTAACAATCTGCATTGACGTCTAAATTCTCAATTGGCTGTCAGCATGAGCCGTTGTTAATCAGCCAGAACTTCACAATATTCCAAGATGAACATCACTTATTGGCAAAGCAAATACTTATCGACCAATTTATCTGTCTGCAAATCCTTCCATCCTGTGTCTCTGCGTAATCAAAGGCTGGGCCACCAATGGGAAATTTTATGGGGCAGGGCAAAACTGTTTACTTCTCCCCAATAAACACCATACAAACACTTCCGCCTTTTAGCCATCCTGTTTTCATCTACTGTAACCGTTTTAGCACGTCATATCATACTTACCCATGGGTAAATGATTGTCAAGTAATTTTATTGATGGGTGCATAGTATAGACTTAGAAATTTCCCCCCAACGAAATATCGGGCACCATTCTTCAGTCCAAGGCCCGGAGCCAAGTCCTGCTCCAATTTATCTGCTGAAATGGCAATTGGCTGATTACGTTGCAAGAATAGCAGACAACAGATGGACATTGTGCCTGCAACGAGGATCCTCAGATATCGCATGCGCATTGGCTGAGTATTAGATGGAGAGACGAGATAGACAAATTCAGAAAGTACTGGCTCCGCGACGCCCACAATGGAGAAGTACGGCGAATCCTGGGGAGGGTATAAGTCCAACAAGAGACGTTAAGAGACTGATGATAATGTTTACTATCATTCACGGCAGGGGTCTCAAAACTACGGTTCATGAGCTACGGCCTGTCACAAGATTTTCTCTGACCCACAGCAACATGAAATATCTATAAATATTGAAACTAATTATTTCTCTCCATTTTTCTCCAAATCACCCAGTCAGACATTTGACAGGCATAGTTGTGTAATTGATTATTTTGTCAGTGAATTTGCTAATGTTTTTATATTTTAACCCATTAGATATCATTGTTTTAATATTTTGATTTAAAACTGTTTTTTTCCAATCAAAATTCTAAAAGAATTTTTTTCTACATCATTACGTCATGATTTTCTTTTTTTCCCATTTCTTCTCTGAATCATATCATGCCGATTATTAACAAGATCCAAACACAACTTATCAATTAATAGCTGCTACCAACAGACCGGTTCAAACTGTTGCTTGGTTTGGGTTATTCGTATGTTCTGACATTTGTATGAATCTATTGGTAAATTCATCCGGACTTAACCCAGCTCTTACCATTTATAGGAGGAACTTGAAATTTTGCACGCTCTCTCTTTTCAATAATGAGGGATTATATATATATATATATATATATATATATATATATATATATGATTTTTTTCCTAATTTGCTAAATATTATACTTGCAGTTCCATTTTTAATGGACATTTCTGCATAATTGAAACATTATTTTGCACCTGTATATTTTTTTGAATCATTGATTTATGATTTAAATCACACTCCCAGTATTATAAAGATTTTTACCACCACATTTGCTTAAATTACCCGATATAAAGAAGCATACATTGTTGAAAGTGATGGATACTTCCCAATAGAATGCAAGTTCATTTTGATTGAGTATTCCTTTATTAAAAAACTGATCCAAAAATGTGGAAAATGACCTGCAATAATGTGGTCCTTGCACTGGAACATTTTGATACCTTTGAAGCCCAGAGATTGGAACCAATGTGGCCTCGTGTCAAACTAAACTCAGCGAATATCGAACATATACTGCTTCAGTATACATCGACTTAGTCTGGTTAAGTTTGACACACGGTCTCAGCTTTGGAGCACTTGGGGAAATGATAAAACTCATTACAGTATTAAGCCAGCAACACGAGCTCAACCATTAGTACAATGATCGTAAAATTAGAGAATTCGTGAAGTCACTGAAATCTTGAGGAATTTCAAGAACTCTCTAGGAATTTCCCGAAATCATCTGAATGTTCACGACCCATCCCCCAAGATTTTCACAAAATCCTTAGGGATTTCACGAAATCACTGATTTCACAATCTTACACTAACACGCCGATATAGAGAAATGATAAGTGACATTTGTCGGTTGTTGCCAGAGATAAGTGTCCGTCCAGACTAGTCGCTTCAGGTCACGATTGGACAGTGAATAGATTTCTTTGATAAGTGAATGGCTTTTGTCTACTGCTATGCAAGTAGATAAAAGATGCGAGAGAGAACACGATAATACAGTCTCAACCTTTTAAAATCTAGGGTGAACAAGTGCCTCAACTCATGAAGGCGTCCGTCTCGCTTTAATTCTTTGCATTAATATTTCTAACTTTTATAATTTTATCACCTGTCAGTCATTTTAATTCTCTGCTCTCTCAAGATCTTCTCCATTTTGAACATGACATGTGTGTCCGTGTTTCTAACAGCGATAAGCAATTCGAACAGTTAGTCAGTTTTGCCGCATATTTGTCGTTTATCTTAAAAACGTCATGTTTTAATGTGTCTAACTTTTACACTTTAACATCAATCACCGATTTTAACTTGTTTTCACTGGTTTTAAATTTTATGGCATCGTTAATTCCCCTTTCTGTAACCCATTTAGTGAGAAGTGGCCAAAAAACCTTGCTTCAGGAGACCTTGAGTTGAGAGAAAAAGAATGAAGATTCTGCTAATGTTTTTTTTACATTTTTTTCGTAGTTTGTGTTTACTCAAACGATATTCAGTGACAAAATTGCATTTGATAAAGTTGCATTGTAGACTTAAGGTTTGTAACTATCTTTCAATCTGCTATTTCATATGTTCAGTTTGAAATGAAATATAGAACCTCAGTATACATCCATCACGAGAAAGCTAAATTATAAAAATTGTTCCATTAACTTTTCCAGACATGCTTCTTTCTTTTTCCTTTCTTTTTTGTTGAAAATGTATAAGATGGATGAAGCCATTTATTAGTAAGCATAGCATCCCAAACCAACATGCAGAAGATTTAAGGAGGCAATTCTTCAGGATGAATGTGTTGATGTGTTATTTCAACGATTTATCGTTAACTCTTCAGCAATGGACATTTCTCCTCCGTCTGCACAAATGATATTTTGGTTTTATTTCAATCCTTTCAGATTCTGATAATTCAGTTTTGTTTGAGGAGCTTTGTCGGATTTACAACAAAACAAGCGTAGCGAAACAATTTATTGTATGACATAGTCCCTTCGGGGGAGGGAGGCAGTACAGACCATTCTTCTTTCAACAGATGATTAATTCACTAAAAGCGAATAAGAATATTTGTGATATAAATGAAACACGAAGGGCAAAAGATTTTATTTACTCAGATTTATAATTGTTTTTCTATTCTGATGAACGTATTTCTTTGTGTGATCTCGTACACAACGAAAAATATCTTTTAAAAAAACTAATTGACTTCAAAGAATATTTGTTAAATTCATTATGAATCATTTTTTTATCATCCAGTTTTTCTTTTACATCGAAAAATATGAATATGATTAACAAGACATGGGTTAATCTATGGTCTTGGCCATGACACAAAATAAACTATAATTATACACAAAGGAAGATTGGATGAAAATGATAAAAATAACACATAAGGGAATCCAGTTAACGATGAATAAGATCTTGTAATTAAGAAGGTTAATACCGCTGAAATAGATCAAAGAACATAATTTGACTTTGCAAAAGCCTGTAAGAGAAAAACGATTAAGCTTGCCCTGCATTTGCCCACACTCGAATATTTGTTCTGTTTCTTCATTTGAGAAGTAAATATTTGACATCAGCGAAGACCACTGGGTGAAATTTTTCGTTTAAGAACAATTGATATCAGCTTTACATTGGCAAAACATCCAAATTCGATTTTCTGTTTATATCGTCAAATCCAGTCACATTCTTGTATTCTTCTGAAAAAAAAACCCCAAGATTTTGTGAACTTATGAGGGATTAATTTCGTTTTCGCATCAGTAATTAGATGGACATTGTGGCTACAGGAACGTCATATTGAACCATTCCCCGTCTTAAGAATAAGGTTGAGTTGATATCCAATAGGATTTACGTCCCTATCAAATAGAGAAAATAAAAAGCAGTGTTCTCACCCGAGAAACAGTTTCAGACGCCCCTAACCAGGCAAGGCATAGACTTACAGGGTATGGAAATAGACTTAAACTTGCAAATACCCAAAGTAGCGTTACTCTATCCACATTAGTTCATAAGCACATTGCCGCAACCGGGATCTGGACTTGACTCACAGTCCAGTCCTGTGCCGCCAACCACTTGGTCATTCAGCACTTTTTTACATGAAGTCTAACCACATTTTGTTCACTCTCTCAATCTATCTATCTACCCTCATCATCGTCGATCTCCTAACGCCCGTCGCTGGACATAGACCTTACCTGGGATTCGCCACTCTACCCTTTCTGATTTTGCCTAGCTTGTCTCTCCATCTAGTACTCTGTGATGAGGCCAGCCCATTGTCATTAGTTTTTTTAATGGTTTTCTATGATGTCTCAGACTTCTATCTAATCTTATATATATTATGTTATCCTCAGTCTCTCCATGTGAGGTTGAGTATATTTTTTTTTTTTGCATGTAACATGTTCTCAATTTGCAGATCTATTTCTCGGTTATATTCCTTGCTTCAGGTCCATAAATGACTTTTGGGAGGATGGATTGATTGTATACCCTTCTTTTTAGGATTAATGGGATTGACCTGTTTTTGAAGGTTGGTCTTGCTCTGCCAAAGGCTTGCTGTCCTAGGGTGATTTTTCGCTTGATTCTTCCTTCTGAGGGTCTAATGGAGATTTGTTTTCCTAGGTAGATGTGTTGAGCAACTCTACTTCTTCTGTGTCTTCGAATCTGATGTTTGTGTTCTTATACTTGACGTGATTGTTACACATAGCATTAGCCTTGTTGAAGTTCATGCGTCGGCCAACTTTTTTGCTTTCTCCATTTAGTTCCCCTACGATTAGTTCAGACGAGACTGATATACATTAAGAGCTTTAAACAATATACATTAACAATTTTTTCCGAAAACTTTGTGTGTCACTTCAGTCCCTAATCACCGAATATCTGTCAGTGTAATCTATATAATTTTCTTCACGTTTTTTTTTTCCTGTTTCAAATACTCTTATTATGGTACAATGCATCAATTTTCTTGTTGGGATCATCAGCTGTTTATCATGTAATTGTTCAGTGAATTTTTAAAACAAATTAATCATTTAAACATGGCACCCAAGCAATGTTGATGCAAAACCACTTTTTTTATTATATTGTTTGAATAACAGACATGACTTGCCATTTGTGTTTCATTATATATATATATATATATATATATATATATATATATATATGTGTGTGTGTGTGCGTCGAATGATACCTAAGTGAATATATCTTTCACTTCTACGTAAGGCAGGGGTAGAGTTTCTGCCTCTTGGTCATGAGTGTAGGTTTTTACTCCACCTAGCGTTACTGGAAGGGATATTGTGTAATATATATATAAGTAAAAGACGAATATATGATCCAACAGAATTATCATGATATGCGTTATATTGAAACTTGTATTTGAAATGATGTACTGTTAAAACATTGAATGTATCATTCGACTCACAACGTAAATAAAATAATGATAATTCCTGCCAAGCAATCGTATAAAAACAGGAGATGATCTCTCGATATAAAACTGTCGCATTGAAAGGAACGAACAAAGCAGATATAAACTTGGGATAAGCAAGATGGGAATTTGAGGTAGAAACGGTTTTTGGGGCCTTTCAATTACCGGTGTCTTTGAAGCCCTATGTTAAGAGGAACGCTGTGTTGAAGCAGCTACCAAATCTGTTGCAGGTTTAAGTCCTTCAGCAGCCTGATTTTTCTTCGTTTAGTCTATTTACGTCATCTAGGCCAAATGATACATTCGCTAAGTAATAACAGGAAATTTTCAATAACACAATTTAAAACTAAACACGCATATATATATATATACACACACACACACACATATATATATATATATATATATATATATATATATATATATATATGATTTTAAACTTAGTTATATTGGAATAATCTCCCATTATTATACTCACACCCACACCCCACAATTACACATCGTATAAATACAATATATATTCAGTCAATCGGCAAATTTTCCAACCTTCTCTCATAAACACTTGTCGGAGCATCTGAGCTCCTTCCTTCCGTAGGCATCTTTCCTTGACAGGTCACTTATCTTTCGGCAAGAAGTATATTGAAACCCTTTCAACACACACACACACCCATTCTATTATATAATATTCCAAACCCATCGGATGGGGAAATTGATTTGTACGAGGTCGAGTTAGCGGAGTCCAAATTCGCTTACTGCCAGAAGACAGATTATGTTCCAATAATAAATTTTAATGTCTCTCGCAATAATCCTTCGTTGTATTCTAAGTATTTTCAGATAAATTTAATAACATTTCAATATGTTTCCGAACAGGAACTGAACGAAATGTCAAACTCTTTTAATGGTGGGTATCATCAATTAAGATTGTCGGCCAAACTAATTTGATAAGATGTCAACTGAACCGTATTCGAGGAACAAGTAGTTCTATTTCAAATTGAAAGCCGTACAAGATGGGCTGATTGATGGGTTATCTAGCTGCAAGTTCAGACTCCAATCGGGGCTGTTTCTGTTAGGGAAGGCATGAATCCATTTCTGAGTGGTAAAAATAAAAAGCATTGCAGATTGGAATCTTCATCTGCAAAAAGGTAAATTTGATACCAAAGGAATGGAGCCAACCGAGGGCAGTTAGACGCCCGATTTGACGTCTTTTTGGTAGCTAAGCCGATACCAGAGGCATGGCTTTCTGCTTACCTCTGGACTATATCAGCGAGGTCTAGAGGGTGATCCTGACAACTAGGTATCCTAGTACTTCCACACGCTCGCCGAGGAATGCACCCCTGAGGGTCCATTCCCATGTTATTCCATTGTTGGGTGAGACGGAACGAAACGGAGGCCATTTAATCATAGTAGTTTATTTGACGCCAGCAGTCAGTGTTCGAGCTAAGATTTCGAATCCCAGTTCCGAACATAAAACTTTTTATCTAAAAAAAATGATTTTTGCATCACAGAATCTCTATCTCTATTTGACATCGTGCAGTCCTGAACTGAATTTATTTGATATTGATAGCTGTAAAGCAGTGTTAATGCTTCATATAATCTAATTTAATAAGGAATAATGTTATTTTCCGGGCTGTCCGTAACATTGGACTTTTCTGCTCTATGGTTTCCCGATAAATACACCTGCTACACATCATTTGGAACAATGGACTCTCCAACTGAGGTATCTTTTTATCATCCTTCGGAGGAATTGTTTCATGAAAATTAGAATAGATCTTTAATGTATTGACAGTATATTAGTTATAAGGCTTCTGATGCGACAAGGCATATTTGGCAAAGTTTTCCCACCATTTGAATGAAATTGGACTTGTTTATTGTTTTTCCAATGATTGTAGATTTTTTACAGGTTGAGAGGAGCTCCTATCTGCCACACTCCTCATCTTTTACCGGGCTTGGGACTAGCAATGGCGACTGCGTAGATGTAGGTGTTTTCCTCTCAGACGATATAAAATAAGGATACTCTGTCAAGCAGAGCTAAGGGGCTCCGAACGCTCTGCTAGAAGTTGATTCATGCCTTCCCAAAGACTTTAGGGCGAGGAACAGTCATTTTTGACAGAAATTCGAACTCGTCTTATGTGCTAGTAACCACTACGCCACTCCTTGCCTCCATCCTGAAGGAACAAGATGAGAAATAATAGTATGTGGGTCCAAAATTTTACCTCTCGAGTGTTGGTTGATGGAATCCATTGACACAAGAGTATTTGGATTTAGCAAATATTGTTTGGACTTGGTTTTGTACAATTAAGACCCCTATTTATCTTTATAACCAGGAAATTTGTTTTATGTACCCCCATAAATGTTTTTAACAAAAATTTGTAACAATGAAATACATAAGACACATGAGAAAACCTCAGGTATTTCCACATATTATGAAAATTCAGATTCGAACCTGACACATTTCAGGAAAAATGTTTGTTTTATAGAGCTCCCTTGTTTTGCTTTTTTTTTCACTTGGGGTTCTTTGAAATAACAGTTGAGCCAAAAGCAGATTCTTTCGAACACAAGTAATGCAGGCACACTACACTATCACTCTTTACTTGGTTTTTCCCCCTCTTTTTTTTTTTATTTAACCTTTTCAACGTCCATGTATAAACACACTAGGTATACAATTGCTGGAATTTGCAAATAGCAAGGCGTATAGTGTTTGCTTATACACATTCCAAAATAAAGCCAAGTAAAAATGTGAAATGTAGTAATTAAGGCAAAGAAAGGAGTAGAAAAATATCAACGGACACAAGTGTGTGGAAATTTCTCAGGAGATTAGCATGACAGTAAAAAAAAATCAGTGGTTTTAGCTGCATTGTCCGTAATTTCAATTAAATGAATGTCATTAAATTTCAAATACCTATTTTCGTCTTGTCAACTGAAATTTATGCAATATTAGATGATTGGAGGTCATTGTAATATTTTATGGATATATTCTAAACCATCAGGGGAATTTTAGTCAGGTATATATATATATATATATATATATATATATATATATATATATATATGGATAATGTTTTCCCCACGGCCTTGATAAGTTCATAAGGAGGGGAGTTAGTTTTAATAAAGTGATCTCGTGGGAGTAGAATAAAAGATATACTGAATGAAAGTGTAGTTAATGTGTAGGAGATAAAAATGTATGATTGGCTCAGCTAATAACACTAAGATGACAAACATGTTCCCCATCCTCCAAACTGACATCGTGTCATCATTTTCATATGACTCTTTTGTAACTTCCTGTTTAAAATAAAGGTGTGGAGTTACATAAGTTAGCAATAATTAAAGAAGAGATACGAAATCTGGTATGGCAGACCATATTTTGAGTGAGAGAAGTAAATAATCGTACCTTTTGGATAAAAGCAAGGCAATTAAGATGGATCATTACAAGGGTAGGACGAATTTGAAAGAAATTGCATTTACCGGTATGTCAGCCGAGTGCATGTCAGGCTATTATGGATTCCCTCATCGAATGGCCATGTTTTTGCTTTGCAGGTATTAGGTAGCGACCTCCAAGTACAATTTTAGAATAATAAACACAATTTCCTCTGCCGTTATCTTCGTTGGAAAAATAGTTCGTTCATTCCTTTACGTATATTCCTTTAAGTGGTTTGCCTCTTATTTTGGATTTTACGTCTTACAAGGGCGGAAGAATTGATCCACCGAAATGTTGTGTTACCAGCATAAAAAAGTTGTAAGTGATTAGATTGTCCAAAACAAAAGTTGGAACGGATGAATTTTGTGATTAAGAAAAAAATGTTTTATGGAAACAAATCTTCGGGAACATGTTTAAAAAAATCAGTTGTTGCTCGTAATGATTTTCTTTTACGAAATTGGCTTTATCAGAAACTGTCAATCAAATCTGCTTTTGTTTTTTGGTTTTCAAGATTCTCATTCTATATTTCTCTTTGTTTTCCTCGATCTTCATCTCTCTCGATCCTCTCAATATCACCATCTCTCCCTCTCTCTAGATATATCCCTCTCTGTCTTCCTCTCAACCTGACCCTTCCTCTTCTTCCTCTTAAGGCAAGCCTTATACTCTGACTGATTCAAACACTCTCCGACTCTTTTATCTCTCATAGACCATTTTTTAAATAGAATATACTTGTCACTTACATATTTACACATTTCCCTTCTCCTAAAGAACAACCCAGAATACAGAAATACCTGCTTTTTTCCCCAATGTCAAACATTTAAACATCATACAATTTTCTCTGTGCTGCAGCAAGTTTCTCTGAAAAAAGGTTGGCAACTGTCGAAATGCATTGACACATGCCCATGTGATTACTAATTTCGAGATGTAACACCTGCCCTTTTCTTGACCTTCCAAATTGTGTGTGTTTAGAAAGCTCAGCAATTTTGAACACTGGAGATGTGAGGGATTTTTTTTTTTCGAATTGGTAATTTTTTGAATTTATTTCTGAATCTTCAATTGATTAATACATGTGACGTGTACAGGCTGTATCAATGGAGCTAGGGGCTGAAAATTTAGATATTTCTTGCTCATCATTACTAAAAAGGATAGAGCATTCCAATATAAAGGGATAACCTGGGCGTACATAAATGATTGCAAGGACAAATAGAGATAAATACTAGTTTACATTATACATACATACTATCAAAAAGGAAACCAAACCGATAATAGATATGGTAGTCATCTTTGCTTCCGATAAATGCCCGGCAGTTTTGTTTGTTATACCCATCACTGTATATTGAATCAGCTTCAATTATTTTGACCATTTAAAAATGTATTTCTAAATATTTAACACAAACATTCCAGTTCATTTAAAAATAAACCATATGAGGCTCTTAGAGTTGTATAAGTCAATTGTGGACCAAAGGAAAGTTCCAAAAATAGTTTATGCCCTTTATATAAAAATGGCCAGTTTACGCACGTTCAATGCATAATAAACCTGAACTCTTACACGTTAGACGTAACTTATCTTCTGTAAAATTTGAGCAGTGCAAGTTTATCGTCTAGAATAGATTTTTTAGTCATAATACATTATTTTAAGATAGATGGTGATTGGACAGGTTGCAAGGAAAAGTAAATCGGTGGGTTTTAGTGAAAATCGAACATATATAACCTTATCGACGGTTTGAAAGATTATTTACAGTAATTCCCTACCAGATACGAACGTATATAATTTGAAGTATGGAAGTCCTAATGAATAAAGTTGCATTTTTCTTTGTCTCAAAAACTAAGAACTCAATTTTTTGTATCAGATTGAAGTCAACATATAACGGTGGTTTGATCTTGGAGAATCAAAACATTTCAAATCTTCTCTAAGACGATCAGTCTTGAATATACTTTTCGTTTGGTTCTATATCGGCCTGGTTGTCAGACTTTTCCAGTTTTGCCTGAACTTTGAATTTTTAACAGTTTGAATTGGAAAAAATATTCTAACCGTGCAGGGCACAGAATTTTTGATCATTTTATTTTGTCTCCATCTTAAATTTACCTGTATACTACCCGGAGTTAGGGTGATGTTTTTGATTTTGGGATTAACAAGAAACAACAACAAAAAAAAAAAAAGTGTTTTGGGTCTTCTCAGGCTTCCGTACTTTGAAATTATGGACGTTAACGTTTAGGGTTAACTAACTACAAATCCATGGGTGAACTAATTTAACCGATTCTATTTTCTCACATTGCTGAGTATAACGCCGCTGCAACTTCTAATACCATATATTTAATGGTAAAAATCATAATTTTGCAGGAATACAGACATTAATTATATATATTTGCTTGGCTTAAGAACATTTTTCAGTTTATCTTTTTTATGTTGGGTAAAGGCTAATCAAATTATTAGAAACCGTGAACGAAAACTTCCACAATGGGTTTCTTCAGTTTTCAAGCCAGTCCAGCTGGCTGGCCGGCTATGGATGTATGTTTCACGTATATAGGTTGTGTAAATGCAGCCTGAGGGCTGGAAAATGAAATATTCACTCCATTTAAGTTAGAATTTTTTTTTAAATGCCCCAATAGGTTTTCTGCTAGGGATCCAATTTATCATGAACATTCATGTTAAACTGATTCCTTAGTTTGAGCTTGCCTGTTTTTGTAAAAAATTGATTTTTTTCTATGATCACGACTCCAAAAAGGTGCTAAAAGAATTAAATTTTTTATTGATCACTGTTTCAATTATATTAATTGATCATCCCTAAGATGGCTTGCTGCCAAAAGAAATCGGTTGTATAACAGTCTCTTTTTATATCTAATGGTCACACCCAACATTTTACAGATATACAGACAGTCAATCATAATAATTACATATATGTGCTTTGCTCACGAGTATTTTCTAACATTAGAGATTTTTTCTATTTTGGGTAAAGGCCAATCACGATATTAATTTCTTATTTTTAGCTTCCAGGGACTGTGGCAAAAAATGAGTTTAGAATATGAAGATGAATTCCGGTAATACCCGTAAATACGTGTTCAAATTCCGCTTGGCTATGAAATAAGTAACCTATTGTAGATTGTCAGATTCTATTCTTTCACTCAGTTAAAAACAATGCTCATTTTATGTATCCAACGAGTGACGAAGCGAGTGAAGAAATTAACAATCGGGGTGGCTATTTTATAGCCATTTTATAACCAACCAAAATTTGGCCGTATATAACAGCAGTGATAGGCACTGCGAACGAATACGCTAAATTGTTAAACATTTAGAGAGAGTGAGGATAAACGCTGACTTTTATAATATGGATTTACCTTCGGTTCAGTTTATTTGCTTAGGGTTCTAAAGCGTTCTACTCGGACTGATACATTGTTGCTAAGAAAAATTCATCATCTAACACGCATTTGTTCGTTTATCCAGCTCATTTCTTTGATCATGTTATAGAATTAGCGTAGCCCCACGAATTGCCCTCTAGACCAATTAATCAAGTAGGCTACGGATGTTCCTCTCTCTGCTAGTTTGTGTATCTGTCTTTGTGTGTGTCCTGGCGCATCGTTGAGGCCACAACTCCGGAAGTTTGCATGATTACACCATTAGGTATTATCTAGAAAGCATTTTTTGCTTTGGTCGGAAAGCGCCTTTTTTTTTTGTTATCTTTTCAAGGTATTTTTTCTTTTTTACAACAGTGCCCAAATTTCGTGATGGTATCTTTTTTAGATAGAACATATATTCTTCCAAATAATTTTAGACTTTTTAAAAAAATAGAATTAGTTCTTACACACACGCAGGCAACGGCGATTAATTAATGCAAGGTACAGATATGTTTTTTAGTTGTTTCTTTTTTTTTATCACATTCTCAACTCAGGCAGCCACTCAACCGTAGGAAACAAACAGTTCGGGTCAGAAATACGTGTAAGCTTCCGGTAATTTTCGAAATCACGCCCCTCTTGCCGGACAGGGGAGCCTGGTTTACACCCAGCGGACATGTTTAAGCGATTTAATGAATACTTAAGTACTCATTTTCGATCGTGCTGTTCGCTTGCCGCTGTAGAGTAACGAGTTTAAGTAGCGATAAAAACAATTAAAACAAGCCTGGTGGTTGCACGGTCAAATCTAGTCCTTTATCTTTTCTGACTGAAAGTGATTATTGTTAACTTTTTTTTCTTGAAAAAATAAATAATTTGAAAAAATATGTTAATCCATTCATTTTATTAGAAAAATAGACGTCAGTTTAGCTCAGTCGTTAAGAGAGTCAGCTACCAATCACATGGTTACAATTCCAAATCACGGTTGGTAAGTGTTCACTCAATAGATTTATTTATTTATTCATTCATTTATTGGAGTGAAATAAGCCTTTGCACAGGGGAGCTGGGGGCAATTTTGAACCAGAGACAGCTTTTTAGATGGGATATTTTACGACATATTTTTTGTTATTGTGATGGCTAAAAGTGACTTCAATTGCTAGTCGTCATTTCCAGCTAATTTTATTGCTAAAATGTTTTACATACTCACTTAAAGTCCATTTATCAAATGAAATAGCTAGGATACCAGAACAACACTTGTTGCTAGAAATAACAAACCATACTTGGAAATACTGAGACAAGCACTAAAATATCTGACTCACTAAGCAAAACTTGTATTTCTGTTTGAAGCACATAATGCAAAAATGACTCATGCTGGAGAATTTGAAGATGTTTTCTATCAAGAATAACATTTGTTACTTAAATAATTCAAACAAGATTTCAGTTTATAGTGAAAATGTTTGTCTTTGTGAAACAATTTATCCAATTTGGGGCTAGAAATAAATATTTGAGTTAGCATGTGATAAATTCCTTTTTTTTCATGGAGGGAACAAAGCTACCCCTATACCAAGTAGGCAAGGGGACAACTGATTTCACCGACCCTGAGGTTCAGATGTCCCTTGTGTATTTCTAACTTGGATTGTGGTTGATTCGTAAAACTTGTCAATATAGCTCAGTTGGTAATCGATACGACTATCAATTGGTTCTGACTCCGAAGTACAGTACTGGAATGTTATTCTTTCTCCTCTAACTTTGGTGAGGATTGTCCTTGTTATTTTTGTAATGGTAGAAAAAATAGTCTGCTCAAGGTCAAGATTTGAGATTGACAAAATTAGGATGACTGTAAATTGTAGTCAAAACTAATTCAGTTGTTAGCAATACTGATGGAATATTACTAAGAATAAAAAATATTTAGTTTATGAATGATCAAATGAAAAAAAGTTATACTAATAATAATACAGCATAACCATAGTCATTTTTTCTCTCATCCTACTATAATTCACCAAATGTCTGTAATTGCAAAACTGACAGACAGCTACACCTCAGGCCATCAAATCTCACATTACAAATAGGACGTCGGAGGATATTTTAGCTTATTCATTTTTTTGAAGTTTTGAAATATTTTAAGGCTTTGATTCACTATATAGTTATAATGCTTAATTAAATCCTTCCCCGTTGTTCACCAGATTAGCCAGATCTTTATAATTTTCCTTAACCGCATAAAATAGACATCTACCTGAAAATCTCATCTGTAGGGCAGGTATTCTGCTATTTGTTTTTTATTTCTACTTTCTATTACTGTAAAAAATAAAAACCGGATCGCTTAATTTTGACCTTTCCATCATCAACAAATTCAAAATTCTGAATAAAGTCTGTTGTCGCCTCGATTATTGATTATTTTGCGAACTGTTTCCTTGAGGCGGAATTGTAGGCCAAATTGGAGACACATTCCAATGAATGCAATTTAGATAAGAGATCTTTTTTTTATTATAGAATTCTAACGGAGTAATCAGCTTCTATTAAGTTTCATTTCTTTCAGTAGACAAAACATTATCGAATATGAAAGATAACAGATATTAGATAAGAAAAAAAGAGAAGAAAAGTTGTCTGGTACACTGCTTGCATTAAATGTAGACGTAGCAAATCTCTAAAAGTCTGGTGATATTTTCAATTTATTTACACTTGCCGAAGCAAACATCACTTTTTGGTAATAAGAAAAAAATATTTCAAACCGTCAACCCAAACTGAAAACATAAGTTTCTATGTGGTTTTGCCTGACTTGAGGAATAAATATTTTATTTGGATATTTAGGAAAACCCTTTATGACCCCAAGTAAATAAGTCTAGTAATACTCAATTTACAATAAAAGTTTTTACTAAATCAGTGTACAATCCACATCGATTGATTTATTGCGCGGAAAATTCCAATATTCAATCCACATATCTTCAAAAACAATTTTTTAGAAATCTATTTCAAATAAGTGTTCCGGGTACAGTTCAATTTACTATTAAAATTCATGCTAAATCGGTCCATTTTTACATCTTTTTAATAAAAGGTATGCTTCTGAGTGATCCAACAAAAGGCAAGAGTATCAAACTAATCATTGATAACTCTCTTTTCCAATGTCATTATTGTTCACCCCTAACGATAAGCTTGACAAAGGATTTTTGTTTATCGCATAATTTTCATTGCTGAGGAATCAAATATATTGTTCGCTAACAAAATTTAGTGTTAACATTTTGGTTGAAATCAGTGACTTTCCTCAGGTCAATGTCAGATCGACCTAAAAGAACACTATTAGACTTTTTATCGCCATCTTTAATCGTTGAAAATGGCTATAATCGTCTAGAATGGCTAGAAAATATCTACATCGGATGGATTTACTGGAGAATAGCGATAAAAGCCGAATGTTGGCGCCGCTAAAACATTATGTCACCACTTGGAAGATGATTGGTTTAAACAGATCCATTTCATAATAGAGGTACTTGAAACCACCAGGTGCATTGCCCAATTAATTTTAAAAGCGTACACAGGTTTCTTAAACTTTAAAGTTGCATAATTTTGAAACTGTTGCACAAATTCCATTTTATATTTTACAGAACTAAAAGCATCTAAAACGATACAAACACGGGAAAATTCGGTATTTTGAATCAAAAAACAAAACAAAAACGTGCTTAACTAAAACGAATGGATATTTTAACCACTTAGCAAACACCACCGAATCCATCTGACTAAGCCAACCACACCCAATATAGAACAGGCTTTGATGATTATAGTTGTGTACTTAACTCTATTCCACCATGCACTGTGGATTGAGCTTTCTGGTTCTTATCACCTCAATTGGAATGGCAAGAATAATTTGTTACCGAACCAACTTTTATCGTTGTAACTTATCGATATTTTCTTTTATAACTTTCTACTTATCGAAATAACACTAGCTGCATCAATAATCCCGGTCTTTGGAATCCGGACCAAGCGATTCCCCCATTCGAGAAAACTGGATCTGATGGATGGGAACATGGGGTTTAGGGGGTGGAGAGGAGTACCTGCAAGGTCGTCGGTGTGGCTGTGCCAGCGAATTATAAGGCACAGCTGAAAGAAAGTGAACGCTTTGGAAAAATGCCATGTTCTTGCCTGGGAGGTAGAGAAAGTGCAGAATGCGAAGTTCAGGGTTCAACCTATAATGTTTGGTGCGCGTGGAATTGCGCCAAAAACACTGGAGGCAAGAATGGATGAATTGGGATTTGGGTTGTGACGGTTCTGAACCACGGTATTGCCGGGGGTCAACGATATTGGGGAAGAAAAAAAAAAGCTGCATATTTTGGGGGACTTACTGTCACTTGATACCCAGTGATAACCACTAGGTGCAAATATATGGAATGATGATGATGATGATGATAATCGCGATGATAGTTGTAATAGTAATAATGATAATCAGTATATGGAAAGAGTTTCTTGGAATAGGTATACAGTTAAGTTTGGTATTGGGAACTAAGCATACAATAATGTTTCCATTAGTAGACATTGAACATACAAAAACTGGGAATTGATAAATTCTTGTATGCTCTACGGCAGTGCATCCCTTAATTGCACCACCAATAGTAGTAGTAGTAGTAGTGATAATTGAAATACTCAACAAAGTAACCACCGGAATGTCCAACTACAAAATAAACTACAAATCCCAAGGGAACAGACACAACCAAACAGTGAGATGAAAGTGAGCTTATGTAAATAATCATTTAAAAGAAAGAAAAATACAAGAAAAGCATACCCTGCGACAGGAATTGAAAGAATAGATACCTGGGCAGTTTATAAGGCAGGCTACACTTGACCCTTTTTAAACTGGACAAAAGTGAGGGGAAAAAATTGGACCATCGAACAAAAAAAAAAAAAAATGATGACAGCGCATGAAGTCATCACTCGAGAAACTATACTGATATATTGTATATAAAAAGAAAAAATTAAGAAATGGACTTATTAGCATCAGGGATTACTTGGCAATCGAAGGATAAAAAGTTTACAATGTAAGGAAATATCAAATACAACATCCTGAGACTGCATAAGAACTAACATTGGCGGCCCAATTGCATTCTTGTATGTATTTCCTGTCTAAAGCAATCTTTCTTTATTGATGCTATTATTAGTGTACATGAAAAAGACGTTTGGCATTTTTGGGGCCCCCTGTTTGGACTGATTGAAATTTGGGTAAAGACACCCATTGACCCAAACTAATGAAAAAACCACAAAACATGGTCATTTATCTCTGGGAAGGTAATGAAGAGCTGATCATCCCTTACAAAAAGGTCAATAGAAATCTATCAATATGCATTGAAATACATATAATTCTCATTCATATTTCTTTCGTTAGCCGACAAAGCGAAAAATCATGTCAAACCAAATATGCAGGGAGCTAAAAGGATGCACTGTTGTCCCTTTGGTACCTTCATATAGTTTTTTTTTCGGATACGTGAATCTCTGCCTTTTATGGTTTGGATAGTTACTCAAGGGAATTTTGGATGCTCTACGTTTTGGGGTATTTTTAGGGGGTACTGCTGTCTCAAAAATGATAAATACTAATTATTCAGAAAAGTTACTTTTGACACAAGATTGTTCCACAATCCTATCACTCGTTATAATGTTACCTGAGCATATGATGGAAGTTCTAAAATGATTCATTTTTCCACCACCTTTCGTTTGACAGGGGTCATGAAGGGAGGAAAAGGTCGAAAGGACGACCAAAAAATCTAAAAAAAATACCTACGTACACTTTTCTAGATGCAGCTTTTTCTGCTCAATATGAATAATCGAGATACCTCGTTGGAATGATGAAATTTCCCTTCAAATGAAATATATACATCTTCATCGAAAATTAAATCCACAATCTATGGATTAAGAGTTTCACGCATACTTAGAGCTTCTTTGGAGAATACTAAATACCTAAGACCACGTTTTTAGCTGTATTTGCAATAACAAAGCCGAGACTTACTTTCTAACGATATATGCATGTGTGTACATCTGCCATGTAGTGGATTCACAATCCATAGATTGTTGATAATGAGGTACACGTATACTTGAAATTTCCTTGAAAAAAAAAAACGAAAATATCTAAGTTCACATTTTCAGCTATAACTTTTAATAGCTAGCATATATAAATTGATAAAATAAAATTTTGGGTAGTTAATATAATTTTTTATAACAATGTGTATACAGCACTTTATTTGAATCTAGGTTCTATAGACTTTGGGCGTTAAAGTACAATTATACCTTTGTGGAATGAAAAATACCTAATTTCACATTTTTGGCGGTAATTTTTCTGGCTCAAAATATACAAATTTACAAGTTAAGTTGTCGGGAGTATGATGAAATCTATTATATATATATATATATAATCAACAATTCATTAGATTTAGAATATTAGGCACACATATATTCAGAATGTATTTAAACACTATTTTATACACTATTTAATGGTTTTGGCTTTTCACTTTCCCATTCCCAACAGATAAAATTGACTAACTCACTTCTGGAAAGTTGGTAAATTTCTTTCTAATGATCGACACATGGACATATCTCAAACGGGAATTAAATAAACCATCTGTAGACCTCCAGACTATCAAGTACACCTATACTGCTAAATACGTTTCTTGCTTTAACTTTTCAACGATACATATACATACATACACATAATTTCCATCTATAATCAAATTCACAATTCATAGATTATTGTCTATTTTAAAATCATGTTGGTGATTGTATGACTGCGACTCAATTTCTTTTGACTCACCTCATTCTTCTATAAGAAATGATCAGCTTATCAATACACTTTCAATGCTGTATAACATTGGTTTGTAGGGTATCATCAAAATGTTCAACCAATCAAAAAACTTGATTAGAATTCCGATCAATGCCTAAATATGATAAACAGGGTGAAAAACAAATTCCAAACATGTTTTCACATACTTCGGTATACCAACAGAATCAAAAATAGAAATTGCTATAGACAGATCTCGCATGGATATTGGGAAGTTGCGCCCATCGCTTTTACAGGAAGATTTGAGAGCTCAGACACACGAAAACATGAGGAATGACACGGACAATTCTGTGATCTACGCTGAGTGTTGGGGCTAGAAACTTGCTGTCACTCATCTTTCAGTGATGTCCACCAGATATGTGGTTAGGACATAGAAAATCACGTCATAGCTCCAAGCTGTAAAAACTTTCAGAGAATGAGATGAAGATTTGAGGTCACTTGGATTTTAGCGATATACCACCAGGCAACTGGTATGAATATGCAGATGCATAAATAATGATGATGAGAGTTATTACTTAAAACAGTTGTCAGTCAAATGTTAAAGTGAACGGTACGCAAAAGTAACATAAAAACTGACTTCCAGGGTGAGAACCAGGACAAGATCTAGCAGCTGGTCGACGGCGAAGTTCCATGATAGCACCAGAAGCAAAATATAGCTGGAGAAACTTTCTTTCTGAAGAGATTGGAAAATCAGGAATATGAATCTTACTGACGTACTCATCATTACTGGGAACCTTGGAATAATCCCACGGATATTTGAAAAAAAAAAATGAAATCCAAAGTAATTTAAAACCATCCACACGACAGCATTTCTAAAATTTGCAAAGAGTTTACCGAGAACATTGAGAGGACTTGTTGTCATTTGAGCTTGCGTACCAGTGCTAATTATCTGAAAACATATCTGAAATTCCCTGATAAAAATAAAGCCAAGGTATAGGGCGTTAGTAATCTTAATTGACCTTTGGGACCCAGCAAAACACTTTTGTGAATGCAACCCGAAGAAAAACGTTTTAGATGGTGCTTAGTGCTCTATTTATGCAAACATTCAAGCTTGCAGCCGAATGAATGTGACAAGGAGCGCCTGGATACACGCAGTCCTCCCCCCCCCCACACACAGGTGAGCAAAGAGAAAATGATCTATTGTCTAGTCGGCTGGTTGATCGGTCGGGTCATTTTGGAGGCTACAGCGATTCGATGATAGTAGTATCCGATATAGTCAGACTATTTTCCCGGTCTACATTTTCATTTATCCACAGCGTTCTGCTTGTATAACCCTCCAGTCTTATTCATGTATTTTTATTTGGAGAATGTAGAATAACTCCCTATAATGTATCAGATACGGCATATCGTTTTTTGTTATTTTTGTTTATATTTTCCCCTACATGGTTTCTGTGTACTTTTGAGGATGCATTCTAGGAAGTGGTTTCACATTCTGGAACTGAAAACACCTGACAGAAACCGGAGGGTAGATGGCCAAAACGTTGCAAATGAATGAATAGATTTTAGAGGAAAATAGTCAGACCTAACCACATTGAATAAATAATGCGCCCCGTCTAACGAAATTCAGACAAGAAAATACGAATACCTTTACAAAAAGCACCAGAGATATTTTCATATGGTTTTTCCTTTTCTTATTCATAAAAATATACACGGATAGATAGATTGCTCCACTATTCGGCAATGGAGCATTTCTATAAAAACCTTTAGTGAGCCGGAATAATGAATAGCAGAGAAAAAATTACCATTAATTTACAATTAAAATTGGCTAACGTCCCCAAATCCAGTCTTTGGAAATTATGGCAATAGGAAGTACAGGGGTCTGGAGAATAGAAGAGAAAGGAAAGATGTGCATGCTGCCTTTATTATGGCAAGCTGCAATAATAGCAGTACTTTCTCTTTTTGCGTTTTTTAGAGAAAGTGAAAAAGTTGAGTTATGCTGGCCTCCGAGAATCTCGGCCACCGGTGTTTGAACTCAGATTCTTAGTGATGTCATACTTTCTCAATAAGAAGCTTTCTTCTTCGGTCGGTAGGTAAGTCCGTTCTCATATTGTTTCTCAGCTGATTTGAGTCAGGTTTACTTCAAACTAAGTAGAAAGGTGTTCCCTGATAAGATGATTCTTACTTATAAAAATCTTCCACTCTATCTCAGATAGTCTGGTTTTAAAATCAATTTTCTCAGCTGTCTCCAAGTCAGATTCACTCAAAACTTGTTAGAAAAGTCCTCTTGATAAGATGTTTCTTTCCTAAGATGCTTCTCCTACCCAGGATCACGTTTATCTGGCAATAATGGCCTTAAAATTTGAGGATGCTACATTGAACTTTTGGTTTTTATCTGAATAAAAGGAATCAAAAAAGCTATATAGTAGGAGGGTTTGCTGTTTTAAATGGTGACTAGATATTCTCATCAGCAAAACTTTATTTTCTAGTAAGGGAGAATCAATGATTTCACAATGTTCATCATACGAGTAGAATAAGTTTTTTTTTCCAAATATGTTCCAGCACCAAAAAACACAATTCAACGGAAATCCCATCTTGTTCTCTTCTCAAGTTGCAATGTGTAGTCACTAAATTTACTTTTTTGATTATGAAAAAACTGATTGGTTTCTATTCCGTAATACCTGACACATGATGTGTGTGAAGCACGCGTATTACCGGCTTTTTGAATTCTCATAATTAGGGCAAGATTTGTATCATCAATACTTTTGCAATTTACTTGTATTGAATAAGCTAAATGACCTATGTGTGTGTCGCCATTGGTTCAACAAAAATATCATGTTTTATTACTCCCAAGTTAAAGAGAAAATGATTTCCTCTGTCCCTCATCATTAGGTCGAGCGGTCTTCTGGGTTGCTCCCACCATCGGTCCTCCATCGAAGAAGAGAGATCTCCTGGAAAACACCCAATGTCAGCAGCCAGTCGATCAATGTATGAGAGTAAGGGTCTGGCAACTGAGGTAGTTCCATGTTATCGGCACCATAGCACTATTTCACTGAAAAGTTTATTCTTGCTGCACCACGAATCATCAGCAATTTGGATTCATCTCTCACTTATAGAGATTGTAATTGGAGGTAGATGTCCGTATAAATGCTTTTTTTTGTATCCCGTGTTCTTTTTCAAGCTGATTTTATGAACTATTTTTAGCATTATCTTGTATTTACTTACCATCTAAAGTGTAATCTTGTTGCTTATTATAAAGTGTCTCCTTTGGTTTGACAGGCTCAAAATACTCTGTAGTACTAAATGTCTAGATCCCCCAATAACTGTCTTTAATAATAGCAATATTTTATTTCCATTTTCAAAATGAAAATTTAAAAAAACGAATTAAAAGCATTTATTTTCATTATCTTCTATCTGATCAGTACGTTGTACACTAATATTTTCTGGAACCTTTGTATGTGGCTTTTGAGCATGTGTGTGTGTGTGTGTATATATATATATATATATATATATATATATATATATATATATATGAATGCTGTTCATGCAAATTAGTATGTTTAATTGTATACTTGGATTGTTGTCTGCTTTTTCAGAGTCCTGTTATAACTTTAGATTTAAAATGGATTGGTGTATGTAAAATAGATTAACACGGATGAAAAAAAAATTAAACGGTTTTAAAATGAAACTGCCTGTTGCTATGACAATAGACAGACCGTAGAGATGCTGATTCAGTGAGTGACAGCCTTTTGATTTGACAAAACTGATTTTCAAGTCTATTCATTTCGATTAAAAAAAAAGAAAAAGAATTTGAAAAGGTTTTCTTTTACATCGAAGAAAAATTTATCACTTTATCTCATTTTTTTGAGACACGTGCGATATTTAAATATTTATTTTCTCTATCTTTTTTTTTCCATTCTAAACAAATTCAATGTTATTTTTTGGAAATTATTTACGCTATTTTACTGTCTTATATAACATTTTGCCCCGTGACTTAGTCTGATTAATCTTCAGAACAACTTGAACTGACGTTTAAATAAACCTTCGAAATCAGGAAAGTTCTATCATTAGAATAACCCTAATGAATAAGCTTTAAGAATCCGGATCTAATCCATACATAAACAACCTTATATTTTCTTTGCAAGCCAATCTAAAAAGCATTGTTAACTCTATAATCTTTTCGAACTTTGCTAGACATTGGAAAATGTAACCAAATCTTAGTCATTTTAATGTCAGAAAATGTCTACCGTACTTATGACTTGTCAAAACAAAGATAGCCCTCAATATTTACGGTTTTTTTTTTGCCTTCCAGTTTTTGTTCGTTTTCAGAACACTTCTCATTTGATATTTTGTCTGTAGACAAAGTGGTATGGCCAGGGGCGCCTGAACGAACGAACAAAGAATCACACATGCTCAAGAAAAATCCTTGTTGACAGCAGTTATTCAGTAGCGATTTGTGACACCTGGACGCAAGTAAAGCATCTAGATTTAGATTCTGTATCAAATTGGTTATATTTGATCAAATATTCCGCAAGCCAAATAGAAAAAAACCTTTTGCTACTTTTTTTGCTACTTTTCTTAATGTTTTCTGAGTTCTAATGGACTTATCTGATCTGTTTGGCAAATGGAAGAAAAAAAAAACTGTCTTTATTTTACCAAATTCAGCTTGCACCATTTTTGGCTCCTTTAAGAGGATTTTGAGTCGTCAAGGCTAGTGGAAGCCAGAACTTTATTCTTACATGATTTTCTGAAACCCAATCGCCAGGATGGATCGGATACTTCCATCCTAATCCCACATTCAAAAATCTGTAGACAGTATTGAGTGTACTTTGAAGAGTTGCCCCTACTCTTCTTTCATGATAGGAATCAAAGCCTATACCTGGAGCATCTTAGGCAGACATGCAAACTATTACACTGTTTAAGTGAATTATTATTTGCGTTTTTACTCCATCTTCCTGGTGGTCACCACTGGAATCTTCCAGCCGTACTCTTTGCACTTCCAGTCTACATAAGTGCGGTGGATCAGCTGGAATCAGTTCCCCAGTGATTATCGCTGAAGACTGAGTGATACTAAGTCTCCACATCATCACCTATCACAGCAGCACTGTGACTCATATCGTCTCAACAATGCTTTTTTTTCAGCTGTTAGGCCATTGATATCAGCTGGGAGTCGTAGATCTCGATTTTTCAGTACTCTTCTCAGGATTCGTGCAGTCGCAAGCACTGTTGTGCTCTGTGTGGTCTGAATTCTCCCTCTTATCCCTGGTTTCTCCAATTCCATTATCAGTGTGAATGGTACAGTTTAGTGGTACTAACCTGAATTTCATGTTCCACACTTTTTTCAGTTCCTTTGCTAAGTTCAGGTATTTCTCTGGCTATTTACTCTGTAATACGTAAGAGCAGTCACGTTAATCATTTGACAGGTTCACCTTCCTTTGTCCACAATAAACTGGTCTAGTGTTCTCGCATTGAATATTCCAGGGAATCGCTGCTTTAACAAAGGGATGGTTTGGTTCTTATCCCAAACTTGAGACCAACTTATTCCCTGGGATATCAAGATCTCTCCTTGTTATATCTAATAGAACTGTGGTTTTCTTCTCTTTCTCCTTCTCCTTCTCCTTTTTTTCTCCTCCTCCTTTTTTCTCCTCCTCCTTCTTTTTCTCCTCCTCCTTCTTTTTCTCCTCCTCCTTCTTTTTCTCCTCCTCCTTCTTTTTCTCCTCCTCCTTTTTTTTCTCCTCCTCCTTTTTTTTCTCCGCCTCCTTTTTTTTCTCCTCCTCCTTCTTTTTCTCCTCCTCCTTCTTTTTCTCCTCCTCCTTCTTTTTCTCCTCCTCCTTCTTTTTCTCCTCCTCCTTCTTTTTCTCCGCCTCCTTCTTTTTCTCCGCCTCCTTCTTTTTCTCCGCCTCCTTCTTTTTCTCCGCCTCCTTCTTTTTCTCCGCCTCCTTCTTTTTCTCCGCCTCCTTCTCTTTCTCCGCCTCCTTCTCTTTCTCCGCCTCCTTCTCTTTCTCCGCCTCCTTCTCTTTCTCCGCCTCCTTCTCTTTCTCCGCCTCCTTCTCTTTCTCCGCCTCCTTCTTTTTCTCCTCCCTCCCCATTCACCCTCTCCCTCTCCGCCCTTGTCCTTTTTTTTCTCCTTATCATTATTCAAAGAGAATTGATAAACAAATTAACGAGAAATGGACAATTTTTTGTAATACATCGATTTCTACAAAACCTGATAAAGGCTTCCAATATTCTTGTCATCAAAATAGGTGTATACTTTTTGTGGTCGTGGATAATATTGGCCTTAGAAATATTTCATCATCTAAAAGCAACACTGAATAGCAGATATACTCATGTATTATGATTTGTCGGTACTCATTTGTGTGGGCAGAAAATATTTCTGGTTGTATGTTCTTGTAACCCCCCTACTCTCACCCTTGTTTTTTTTCTATTTTTTTTCTTTCTTTTTTTTTTCTTTGCTTCTCTCACTTTTTGTTCGTTCTTCTTTTTCTTTTTCTCTCCTACCCACCCAATCAAACCCAAACATATATATATATATATATATATATATATATATATATATATAACTTCAGAACCTGTATACGCCGAGTAAGGTATTCATGGCGAGAAAAAAAGTAAAGCTTTCAAATCTGTAGAAAAGTTTACGTTCGCTTCTGACCCCTCACAGATGAGATGAATACCTCAACTTTTGACTCTTCCAAGGAGGAGGGGGGAATCTTTCTTCTCTTTTGACTCCTCAAGGTCTGTTTGGGGATGGCAAAGCCTTGCTTTATCATGTATCTCTCGAACAGAGGGGAAAGTCATTCAATTTTTCCCCCTTGAAGGGTGAGTCTCCCTTCGCTTCTGACTCACGAAAGAGTAGAGTTTTTCATGCAATGTACACCCCTTACAGAGGATTTTTTCTTTTAATTTAACCGAAGGGAGAAAATTCTCTTTTCACTTTCAACAACTTGAAAGGTATACGAAACTTTCCCTCCAACTCCCACTTCTTGAAGAATAATACATAAACATGTAAGTTTATATATATATATATATATATATATATATATACTAAAACTCTTTCTCGGCTATACTTCTTCCTTCATATCTAATCCTTAATAGAGATAAATATTTCTTTCCATTTCTGAATCATTACAGTACATGAGAAAGTCTTTTCATTTTTGACCTCTTCAAGTAGGCAAAAACTGTTTTGTTCACGTTAGACCTTTATAGAAAGGAGGAAAAGTCTCTTTGCTTATTTTGGACCCCTCAAATTATATATAAACGTGTAAAATATAAATACGAAGGCATGTATATTAGTGAAGTCCCGTATCGGCATTATAGTTGCATTCGTAAATGGGTATAAATGCTAAATTTGGTTCGGCTATTCAATTCAATTGTTTCTCAAAGCGTGTCAGACAAACATGGTTACTATATATATATATATATATATATATATATATATATATATATATGTGTGAGAGAGAGAGGTTCAGCTTTAGCATTTTGTTACATTTTTGTACACAGAACATTCTTCATTTTTTCTCTCAACCTTTTTCTTTCAAACCTTTCCCTAGAACCATTGAGTATGCATGCAAAATTCAGTCTGGCGGCTCCCATGTTTAGGTGATTTCTTTAGCGTGTCAAACAGACAGACACACGATATGACACCTCTCCTTTAGATGTACAAATTGTGTGGAAGAGGATTTATTAACGAATGCCATTTTCAGCTTCAAATATCTCATTGCTTTCGATTAAAAAGATGTCTGATTGCATGATCGAGGAGACCGGGTTATTACGCGATAAATCTATGATTGATTGTTCTTTACCTGCTTGGTTTCATAGGTGTTATAATCGGTTTCCACTATAACAACCCTCTCAATATCAATCATGGTTTCTGGAAGAAATCATTATTAATAATTCACATGATTTTGAAGCGATAATAATAGTAATAATAATTGTACAGACCACTGCACTGCAAGGAACTGCACAGATAAGGAGGAATGTACCACAATATTAATGTTAGAAGTGGCCTAACAGAGGAAGGAGAATGGTACCGGAGATGTGAACCACAGCACTGGTGTGATAGGCGAGGGAGAGAAGAGATAGTGGCTGAAGACCTGAGGAGACTTACTGTCACTCAGCCTTCAGCGATGACCACCAGGCAACTGGTGTGAAAATGTGAACCACAGTTATGCTCTGGTCTATGAGAATGTAGAGGAGAGGGCTTGAGACTTGAGGTGACTTGTGGTTACTAAACCTCCAGCAGTAACCACCAGGCAACTGGTATGAAATTGCTAATAATAATAATCAACAGAACTCAAACCGTAAATGCCGCTTGTGTGAAGAAGATCAGACCGTAAACGACATATTCAGCAAATATAGTGGACTCTCCTTAAATGGAGTAGTTTCAAACCTGAAAAAAATATTTACATTGATTTTTCAATCAAAATATTGGCACCAGTCAAGTAGGGAGATCATTGCAAGTTAAGCCACTGCTAATGTTTACAGACGTCAAAGCCGACATGAATAAAGGGGCAAAACTGGAATCACTGGAATGGGACAGTAAGACTTGAAGTCGGTGTACGCAAAACCCTCTAATCCAAAATTTCTCGAGTGAGTTTATGATGATTTTTAAACATTGAATTCCAATGCAATCCATTATACAGGTACGATGCGGTAACAACCATTATACATTGAAGTATGCAAACGAATGGAATTCAACCATGTTGAAAGATGATAAAAACATCCAAGAGAGAGGATCTGATCTGTTAGTCGTGGACAGGAGAAAGAATATAGAAGATTCGGGAGTAAATAGGACCACTAAATTAATATGAAAGAGTGAAAAGCTAGGGAAATATCAAGAATCGGCAAAGGAGCTGAATGTGTAGAACAAGAAGGTCAGGGTGGTACCAATAATAGAAAGCACCTGATAATTGTGCCAAAGACATTGAAAACAAGATTGGGAGAAGCTGAAGAGGAGAGAAAGGATTGTGACTATACAAACCACAGCACTAGTAGTGTCTGCCCAAATATTGGAGAGTACTGAAAATATGGGGCTTACGATCTCTGGTTGTCAGCAATGACAAAAAATGCATGCACAAGTGGAGGGGAGTAAGACTGGAATGGTACAAACAACAGGAGTGTTGTGATATGTGACTAAGATGAATGGCGGGCTCGATATTTGAGGGGACTTACAATCTATCAATCAGTCCCTAGCAACAGGTGTGAAATTTCGATTTGCAGCTTGGAGACTTGCTGTCACTCAAGCGATGACCACCAGGCAACTGGTATGAAAATACAGATGATGATGACGACAGAGATTCACATAAAACTGAATTAGTAATTGTCGTATCACTCAAAAATCTATACTCAGGGAAATCACATTCTCACTTCTGCGATATCTGATCAAGAAAATCTTTGGAACAATTTAGGGAAGGTAGTCCCCTTTTTAAACTGTCAACTTCCACATACTTGCCTACACGGTGTTAAAACGGCTAACAAATAAAGATATGAGAATCATTGAAAAAAATATTGGTAAACTGATATTGCTTTGAATAATTTAAATTGTCCAATTGTCCAATTTCAAATTTTTGGACGCCGTTTATAACATAACTTATAACTATATAGAATAATAAGTTTACGGACCACCTTTCGTGCATTGTGCCAAATATTCCATTATTTCTTGCTCGTGTTAATAGATTGCTTTTTTCTGTGGTATCACTTCTCACTTCTTCCTCAGCAACATAGAATGTTAGACTTATACCATTGGTTGATAATATCAGAAGTATCCAGACATTTGATAATAACGGAAAAATAACTCACCTAAGGCAATGGCACCTGTCCCCTTCAAAGTGATCTCACTATGAGACCTTAGACAGTTATCGTATATTTCCTTCGACTCTAGAAGAAACAAAAAAAGCTGAATCATAAACTTGAAAACTTGAGAAACAAAGAATACGATATAAAGGTTTGAAAAAGATATTGATATCAAATTATCGGGTAAAAAGCGTTGCAATTAGATTATTTCTGAACCATCAGAACAATCAATTTTTAGATATTAATCTTGGAGCAGTAACTATTTATGATTATAAGTTACCTTGCTCCAGTTTTTAAGATGGTCTTGCTCGCTATGTATGTGTCACGCGTTTAGGATGCACAAATGGAGCAAATGGACTTGAAATGTTTTTTTTCTTTTTGTAAATACCCCCCCCCTAAGAGGATTGCAGTAGGGGTCCTATTTACAATGTGAGTTTAATGTAAATTACTCCATAATCTGTGTCCAGGAACATTCACACTTGTGTTGTTGAAAAGTACGACTTTTTTTAGATAGCACTGAATGAATTTATTCATTGCCCCAACAGGACATGATGCCAAAAGACAATGGTCTCATGGCTGTTTTTCTATTTGAAGAGACTTGTTACTGGATATATTTAGTTGAGCATTATATTTTCGGATTATCCAAAATGACATTATCAGAGTATGCTCTTTGATTTCTCATTATTGAACATAGATGCGTCAGTATGTGAGATATAGAAAAAAATCATTAAAAAAAAAGCAAAGTAGAATCTTAGTTTACGTGTGTATCATGTATATAATTTCTGTTCAACTTGAAATGAACTCACAGAGTTATCTTCCGTATGAAACAAAAACAGAAGTAAATACATAATTCTTATTGTTTCCGCTTTGAACAAATCAAATTCATTTTATGTGCTATTTTTAACATCAGGTGGATGATCGTGTAGAACGTTTATGGTCTGTTTGCAAATGAAGTTGTTTTTATTTTCTATTTTTAACATTATGTACACAGAATAGTTGTTTTTTACCATTTGTTGAAAAAGTTCATACAACCAAATTATATGGAGAGATATAGTTCATTTCAGGGCCGACACTTATATAACGCACTTGAATGAGTAGGATTCTGTCTGAATGTAGTTTCCTGTCTTCAATATTGGCTGCATCCATTACGAGGAGTAAGTAAGCAACAGATTTTCCAACATTGATTTATTTTCGAGCAGCGGTCATCGTTTGGATTGGGTTCGCAAAGAAAAAGTGGATATCTTCTATAGACACAACAGAATAAAATCATAATGTGTTGAATTACGCTAACAATTGAGAACGAATTCGCTGTCTACTTATTCGTTCGTGTTTGTGTGAATAAATACTGTTAGAAATAACAAAGAAAATGAATTGGATCATTTCTAGCAAATATTAATTCTAGTGTTTGAAATATGAAAAATATTTGATATTTCACAAGTGTAACGCTAACCCTAAATTATATCCCCTGTAGGTAAACTATATAAAATACAGTATTAAGAGGTCGAATTTTCAGCATCTATCTGTTCAATAATTAAGTACCCCACTTCTTTCTTTATGAACCTCGCCCACACAATTAACCAGACAGCAACAATTTATTCCATTGTTGGACTCGTATCTTTGGTTAATGCTGCAGAACTTCTTTCAGTTTCATTCAGTTTTTTTCATGATGATGATGATTCGCTGGTAATGAGGTTCACCTATCCGCTGAATTATCTATCTTACATTGTTAGTCATGTAATTCATTTAAAAGTGCCAAATTAAATATGTATTCTATATAATCGAAACATTTATTAATGATGTGGTTGTACTGAAATCACTTTCATTAAGTGTGAATTTGGAAACGCTCCAGAATGACTCGGTCTGATGTCATAAAATTTTAAACAGTAAATTATTCTGTTTAATAGGTCAATGTTCATAAGTTTATAGTTACATCAGAGGGCCTGATTCAGGATCCTCATTAGTGAAACAGGGGGTCCAAAATCGAGAGAATATTTTCACAAATACAGGAATGATACACACATACACACACACACACACACACACATATATATATATATATATATATATATATATATATATATATATATATATACATGTATATATATATGCTGGGGGATGTGAAGTGATCCGATAGAATTTGGATAAAAATGACAATTGGAGGGTGAAGAGCAGAACTCAAAAAACAAGTGTTACATATCAATTTTTCTCAGTTTGCTGGTGATGTATTTCGATTCATTTCGACGGGTGCCATCAAAAAAAAAATTATTAGCGGCAGTTCGTAGATAAAAAAAGATGCTGTTTACATGGTCGAGGCTGATTCTTCAGTCTAGGGAGAGAGATGTGTGAAACCTATCGCTTGTTTTTCTCTCCACCATCCCATAGTCATTTTCATCTCTCTAATATATATTCAAACTTTGAGCAGGGTAAATCATTTTTTTTGTATATCTCAGCGCCTTCATATATAATTCAATTTAGTGATATATTCTAGAACAAAGTTTATATTAAATCCTCTTCTCATGACTGCTGTAATCATATTAGATTTTCACATGAGTCTTAAATGTTTATTATGGACTCCTAGCTGTAGAGAATGTCCTATTCATCCAAATATTCATTGATTCTATTCTTGAATGAATTCACATTCTAACAAACGAACTATATTTTCGTATATCCAGCCTGATTCTTTGTTGGTACATTTTCTGGCTGTTTCCTATTTCCTATCTTCCGATTCTTTAGTGAAACTACCAACCTTCTTGTCATAATTTCCGTTCACGATCATATACCTTTATCGTGTCTCCCCTTACTCTTGGATAGATGTACGATGATCTGTTTGATAAGTGATTGCTTTCTTCAGAAACTGCCGATTGATTGCTCGGTTTTTGAATTATACAAAACAACTTATATTAGATGGAACACAGAATAATAAATGTTTGTTTTAAAGGTGGATTCATCATATACTTCTGAATATTCAAGTGTTTGTATTCATACAATCTTTTCAGGTGGATATTTGAATATAAATCTCAACTCTGTTTTGCAGTCAAATCTGGAAAACCCTCCTGGATCAGCGTTTGCTCCATCATTATCATCATCATCATCATTTTTTTTTTTTTTTTACACAAACTTTCCCAAAGATCTACCAAACCTCTCGATCATGTGCCTTGCAGAGCCAGTTTTTTTCTTGTTTTGTCTAGTTCATGCCATTTTACTTTCTGTCAGTCACACTTTCGCATACGATCTCGGGGGATCAATGTTGTGACTTGTAATGTCGAGCAATTGTCAGACATTCTTCCAGTGTGTCCAGCCCACTGCCATTTGAGTTTTCCAATGGTTTTTGTGACAACACTGACTACTTGTCTTCCTCTGACATAGTGTTGTGATCTCTCCACGTGAGGTCAAGCATAATTTTCTCATGTGCTCATTGCATCGTTCTCGATTTGTGGGTTAATCTTTTGGTTCGGTCCAATGTTTCAGCTCCATATGTGACTATTGAGAGGATTTAATGGTTGCATACTTTGATTTCTTGGACTAATGGGATTTGTATGTCCTTGAAAGTCGAGCTTGCTCTATTGAATACTTTGGTAACTTAGTGTGATTCTTTGCTTGATTCTTTTTGAGGATTTCACGGTGATTCGTTGTACTTAGACATTTTGGTCTACTTTTTTCAGCTCTGTATTTTCGATTTTGATCGTTGTGACCTTGTTGTCAATGATACAGCAACAATGGCTGCTATAGAGACAAACTACACTGATACTTCTGTTACAACGGAGAATGATAACTGCAACTATTGTATTGGATGTGTTTTATATAATATATATATAGAGAGAGAGCGAGAGAGAGGGAGAGTCTTAGCTCAGTTGCTAAGAATGTCATCTTCCATTTGCATGTTTGGGATTTCAGGTCACAGTAGGGAAATATTGTTCAAAAGTGTGTTTCAACGTGAAAGATTTACCCCGTAAATTTCATGGAGATCGTTATAGTTGGTTAATTCTGTGGATGGAGTAATCTCCAACCTTAACAGGTTTGATAAAGAGCCTTTTGTCCTGTATAGTCATCTAAATTCTTAGATAGGATAATAATATTCTATACAAAAAATTAAATCCTCCAAAATCAATCAAGAATTTATGGAAAATAACTCTCTTCAAAACATGCAACGTTGTCTATACCATTTGTAAGAGTAATTGACAGTATTTGCTTCTTTGCAATATGAATATTGAAAAAAGTTTTGTTTCCAAATAAGATTTCTACTTGTATATAGTGTATTCATTGGTTGTAAACACCAAATGGAATTTTCAACTGCGTTTTATTACATAAAAACTCTTATTTGAAATTATCTCTCGTCATTATGTTGTCTCGCCCGAGTGAAACATTAACTACATAATTACTGGATATCATCTGAAACGAGCGTTTCTGTTCTACAAGATTTATGTCTGTCGGATCATATATCCATTTCTTATATAATAAGAGTGTATACGTTAGTTATAATTACTTTCTAGTTTGCTTTCTTTTCTTACCTTGTTTTTTTGCTTTAATTCTTTTTTTCTCTAGTATTGATTCTTTTTCTTATCCACCATTTTATTTACTCTATCCCTTATCAACAACTTTCTTTCGGATGCTCTCTCTCTTTAACCACTCTCTCTTCCCGTTATTTTCTTTATACAAATGCCATTGACCAATTCAAATCTGGTCTTGATATAAACATTTTCCCGTTTTTAGAACCCTTGACTGGACATTATCTTTTAGCACACTCAGGGCTCATTAGTTTACTTTTATTCTTCACTGATTAGATTCCACCAATTCATTTTCAAAAAACTTCTTGCAGCTGTAAATAAGAGTTCATTTTAACAGTGACCGTCAATATATTAGGTTATTACTCATAAAACAGTTACGTTTTAACACAAAGATAATACTAAAACTGATGTAATAACATATTCAGCTTGAATATAAATGACGATATAATTCGTTATTATTGGTGATTTTTGAGCCGTTACGAAGGGTGATGTCTACCTCAGAAGTTGGTTTAATTTACAAATACGAATTCTGATTGTCATAATTAGTTTTGCATCTAAATCAGCACAAACTAGAGTTATATCTCATTCATTTTATAAACAGTATATCTCATTGATTTTTTTCTTACGTCTTAATTTTGGCCGGTATTTTTTTTAGACAAAACATCGAGCTTTTGACGGATCGTTACAAGGTTTATTTATTTAGTTCACGTCCGGAAGCAATTACTGGCCTTTTGTCAAATTCTTTGCGTCTTTTACATAAACAATTCAACACGTCTGTGTATATATAAAATACATTATCGGTGATAACCTTTTAAGCCCACAAGAACGAATGAACTAATAAATTAGTGGTTGTTATTGAAGCTACTTTGTACTCGGGGAAGGGAAGTTGGAAAATTTCCTTCTGGAGGGGGAATATATGATTCTTCAGATCACTCCGAAATTTATATTCATGAAAAAATATTTCCACTTCTACGAAATCCGATACACAAAATGTTTTCAGTTTTTCTTGTCCCTATTATTAATGTTCAAGGGATGATATAAATGCGCATATGATTTTATTGTATTAAGTTCATCTTAAAGCCAGTATCTGAACGATTCATTCATAACACCGCATTATTTTCCAAAATGCCAGGAATATAACATTTACAGACATTTTCTTCCGTGTTCATCATCATCATCATCAGTTTTTCCAAAGGATTCACCATACCTCTTCATCGTTGGCGTTGCAATATTCTCTAAGGTTGTGTATATCATCATGCCATGTTATATTTTGCCAGCAACAATTTTTTAAAAGATCTCTGGACATTTTCGTTGTAAGACGTGATGTCCAGCAGTTGTGTTACATCTTTATATCACCCATCCATTGTCATTTGAGTTTTGTAAATGGATTCTATGATATACCTTACTCTTATTTTCTGTAGTATACTGTGCTGTCTTGTGATCCCTCCATGTGATCTCAAGCATGAGTCTTTCGTGTGCAGGTTGTATGATTCTCAGTTTGAGGGTCAATTTTTCGGTTAAGTTCTATGTTTCAGCTCCATAGGTGACTATCGGGAGAATACATTGGTTGAATACGTATTCAGTCGATACAAATCCAATTCATTGGCCCTTCCAAAGGGCATCGATAAAGCTTTTTTCCTAAGCAAACGAAGTAAAAATTCTTTCATAGACTACTTTTTAAACGCAAGTTGGAAAAACCGTCCATGGAGTCAACATAGGTTTCTTCAGATTTTAGGTGATTTTGACCCAGTAATTGAGCCTTACATGCACATGCAACCAGAATATAAGTAGAAGGCAGAAAATTCAAACATTCAATTCTATATCTAGTAATTTTTATTTTAAAATCGGGGGTTGCAATATAAGTTTATGCTATATTAGTCCCTTAGTTCAAGACCGGCAAAGTTAACTGCTTTTGAAAATTAAGAATTTTTAGTAATCCAACTTAAGTGCAAGAAGTGATATATTCATTGATCACCGATTTTCCAATTTTTAAATTGATCACTCCTAACATGGCATGCTGCCAAAAGACTTTGGTCGAGGGATAGTCTGTTTTGTAACTAGACAGATCTGTACATCAGCTATTTTTTATTAACAACATATGCTACACTTATGGTCCAAAGTATTTCTCGGCTATAAAATTTGCTCAAGGTAGCAATGCCTTTCAGACGGTACTTTTACTGCCTTGGCTTACATTCGTCGTTTTCAATGGCATGAATATGATAGCCCATCCCCACCTCTAAGCTATATCTTCGTATGATAGATGAATGTGAGAAAAAGTTTAATAAGATTCCATACTTCCTCTCTTTGGACTTTGTATGGAGAGTTATAAGATTGTTTGCAAGATGTGAAAATACATAAAATAGTTTAAAAGAATAGTTGATAGATAAAAAGAACAATTATGTAAAATTGGCAAGATAAGAAAGTTATGATGACGATAAACAAGAATCAAAATTACCTTTTAGGCAGGAGAATTTGTCAATGTCATCCCAATGTTATCTTGATTTGATATTTTCAAGCATCTATACATCAAGATTTTGCTCTCGTGTAAACATAACCACCATTAGAATATTTATATAACAAAAAAAGCCTTTTATGTTTTATTCATTCTAAAATAAATTCAATCAGTGAGGAGTGATTCAGATTTGATTTTTTTTATCGTCTGAGACTAATCAGTAAGAAATGATACACCATACTTTGAAAAAAGTATCTATTAGAAGTCGTTTTTTTTTTTTTTTAATGATTTTAACTGAAAGCATTTTTTCTTGAGATTTGTTTCAACAGTCACAAGAGAATAAGATAAAATATGAAAGAAGTAGAAAACAAAAACTATTAATATCAATATTTCAGTTTGATATAGATTTCTATTAAAAAATCATATAAGTACTTTCCTGAAGGTACTTTTTGTATCTTCAACTAAAAGGTCCAGTTTTCTTTTAAGATAAGTTCTAACAATTACACATGAATAAAACAGTATCTGTGAAAAGAAAGAAATAAATGATCCGACCACTAACATCTTAGTTTGACTCCGAAATCATCAAAGTGCCTTCTGGAAGGTAAAATTGATCAATTTCATCATGAAATATTTTCTTGTGAAGGGATATCTTTATTTATGATTCAGTAAAAATGCTGTTGAGACTAAGAAACCCTATTTCTTCTTGTGTCAGAAACACTTTTCTAATAATTTGAATCTAGTTTTGTCAAAAATCAATATTCAATTTGACGAACAATGTAAGCCTTCTGCAGAAATTATTTATATTTTGAGCACCCCAGGCCAATTGCAATCTGATTGTTGTATTAAATTAACATTAGTTTGTACCATCATGAAATATGGTAGCAAAAGTATTCCTAGAAGGCACCTCTCCGTGAAACATTATCAATAAAGCAATGGATTTTATTTGATCCAATGAAAAATTGTACTATACGAAAATTATTCATTCATCGAATTTGGCTGAGAGTTCTAGGTCAAAGTTTTTATTGAAAGGCACACTTTCTCATTATCATTTATATATCTTATTAATGTTTTGGTTATCAATGAAAAAAAAAAAGTGGTATGTGATTTGGGCATATACGATTTTTGCTTTCTCCAGGTCATCAGATATGTTTTGTATTGATTAAGGATTTCATTTGAGCTTGGTAGTTTTGTTGCCTCACAAATATTACACTGTCAAGTTTGGAAGAACTCTGAACTTATATAGAAGCGATTAAACTTTGATTCTTTTTTACAGTAATGTTAGATTCACTCCTCCCATTGCAGTGGACTATAATTATAAGAAATAATTGCAGAAGTTGGAATTTTAAAGATTAGTTTAAATCTCCCGTCAGGAAAAACATGCACACTCTTAGTTAAGCTCACAATGCTTGGCATAAGTTACTTGTACGCCCCACCTCAAAAAAATACCTTTTTTTTTTTATTCGTCTGGTATAATGGAAAACTCAGGCTATAACACCATGTATGGCTTTTGATAGCCGTGTGTATTTCTTGTGAATAAGAAGTAAATTGAAGCGCTCTTTTTCTTGTGAAAAAAAGACACTTTATTTCATCCACTATTTGCATGAAAATATGAAGATATACATTCTTGTTTTTTTTTTATTCGCTTACTCCTATATTTTCAACAGCATATTTTATACTCCCACTATTTACAATAGTAAACGTGAAAACATTGATCCTTTTGCTTCCATTTAATATCCACAATCGTGGGTCTTGCATAAATACAGTAGGAATTTTGAGGAAAACTGATTAGTAAATGTGAATCAATGGATACGAATAAAAACTTTTTTAGCATACAACATAGGAAAATGTAGCATTGGCTAAGGGTTAATCTTTTCCTGGTTTTCTACTCCTTTTACATTTTGTATTACGAGAACCACGAGTCACTAACTAGCCAATCACGAGTTTTCACTCGTAAACTTTGCTTCTTCTCATTTAGTAAGCTGGATTTTTTGTATGCTGGTAAATGAAGGCTCTGCAATCATTCCAATTTTCTTTTTTCTTTTATCCATTAGCCTTTTCAATAGAGATATAATACAGCGAGTGAGATCTAATATCATGCCTGTGCAATACACTAGCGTTTAGAACTTAATTGTTACTGATATTAGCGAAAACAGAGATGGATGGTCATTCGATAAAAATAGGGATTACTGCATGCTTTTGTGCGCTAAACATGTAAGTGGCGGGAAAATCCTTGATAAACACTGATCCAAAGATACATTTTTTGCTTTCTGAACCTGTTGATTATTTAAATCGTGTTTTCGGGGAAATAGAAATATCGGCACCGTTCTCTGCCAAAACTTGATGAATTTCTCTATTGACAACAAGGAAAGAAAATCTATTGTTGACTTCGTCGTCCATCTAACTTCACAGTGGATTTCGTGTTTAGCCTCTGCATCGTAACATCTTGTCATTTTTACCTGAATTAAGAGTTGCTACTGCGTATGACGCAATACTGCTTTGGTGAAAACTGTTTGTATACCTGCAAATTAAGTTAAACCGTAGTAGAAATAAAACAAACGTTATATACACTAACTTAACGCTTGAATCTCCATTTTATCATTTTTCACAATCAGTTTTGTAGTCACTGGTTACACCCATCCATATGATGAGACGCCCACGTAGCTTTTGGAAAACCTCGGTGACAAGTCATAAAAGAATTCTTATGTTAGAGAGAAGTGTATTGAGGCTGTCATATCATCAGAATCAGCATTGCAGCGTCCGTCCTTAGATATGGACTTACCCCATAATTCGGTAGATATCTTTATCATGGATGTTACGGAGCCAATACTCTCTGAGCTTGTGTATTTCATTTCGCATATGATCTCTTTGGATCCATTTTGTTAGTCGTCGTGTCCAGGGGTTGTCTGACATTCTTACAACATAACCAGCCCAGGATTCAATGATAGCCCTGACTCCTGTTTTTTCTTTCTAACTTACTTTGCTGTTTAATGATCTCTCCCTGTGATGTTGATCACGATTCTCTCATGTGCACGTTACAGATGTATAAAACATGAGTTCCCTATTCATTAGAGGGTCGGATGGTCCTGATAACATGGCTACAGGTTCATAATGAATAAATAGTGATAGAATTATTGGTGAAAATTAAATGATCAGACAAAATTCAAATCTTAATTCAAAAACAACCCCAGTAGAAAGCATTGACTTATCCAACCATAACAACAAACCCCATCAAAATCAGGGGCGTAAACCGATACGTAAAATCCATATTACCTTACCGTGATTAGAAGCCATGACCATTTGATAGTTGCGAGATTGTCTTTGTAACTGAGCTAAATTGACAAATTTTAGATAACAACTGAAATTTATTGAAATACATGCAAATAAATGCAGTAATCATCTCCAGTCATAATTTAGTGGAGTTTGACTCTTCAGTATTCAGATTTGTATGGAATTATCTCATTATTACCTTTACCTCTAATTTATTCGTTAAACGTATTAAATTATAACTGTATCATTTATTTTGGTGTGGCTGAAATACAAAAAGTTGAAAAAGGAGAGTGGACTGGTGGCAGGCATTCCTAAATATATATACCTTATTTGTTGGATTTAAACTTCAATAGTGCTTCGGTCTTCTTTTCGCCCATGATAAGTTTATAACCTGGCCTTAGGCGAAATTGATATTTATTTTATATCAGTCGGTCGTAAACTAGTTGCATAAAATCAATCTGATCTTTTAGAATCGTGTATAGACACTGGCTTTATATCCACTAATTACTAGATCAGATCAAATGCGAAAATAAAAGTCAACGGAGTATACACTTTATTATGAAAAATAGAGTATTTTCCTATCTCAAAGATTACAAAGTCAATAACAAAAAACAGGAAACATTTACGAATAAATTATTAATAATCAAATAAAGATTGTTTCCTGCGTAGAGAATATATTTGAATAACTTGAATAAACATGATTTAGAATGGTCTACTGTTCCGACATCCCAATGGAGTTTTGTCTATCAATATTGTTCCACACAAACCCATTAATTCTGCTGTCTTGTTAACTCCAGCTGCCACAAATCGCGATATCTTTCGATTGGACTACGGTTTGGCTGACCTTTGAGCTCCCGAGAGGCAGGGGGATTGGTATATATTAAGATACATCAAAATTATTTTCGTTTTCTATAGACCTTTATCCTAAAGCTAACTTCATGTAATCATTTAAAGACTATCTATGGATCCATTATATTACTAATATAAGTGCTGGTGGTTTGTTTTCCCCTCCACCTTACGTTTTCAAACCATTTCAATCGATGGTTGTCTTAACTGTATTTTAAATGACAAGTCACCACCCCCAAAAAACCCTGAAATGACTGTTATGCATCATCATGTATAACAAACCTGTTGAGGGCAATCAAAATAAAAAATGCCGACCTGAAAAAAATAAAGTGCCACATCTACCTCGGGCAAAAAATATGAAACTTTCAAAAAAATAAATCCTTTGAAGCATCACTCTGGGCTGGCAAGCTGTCAGTAGCAAGGAGGGTATACGGCCAAGGCATTATCCAGATAGTCACCTAGGGTGCTGAAACATAGAACCTTTGCAAAGCATTGGCTTTCAAACTGAAAACCATGCAACGTGCACAAGATGAAATACTGCTCAACATCTCATGGTGATAACAATATATAGTACAGTATATTAGAGAAATATCATAGAATCTATTCAAAAACTCAAATGGCAACGGGCTGGTCATGTCACAAGAATGCCTGACAATCGTTTGACATTTTGACTCATGACCTGGATTCCCAAAGATTATATGCAGAACTGTGGCTGGCAAAATATAAGATCATGACAAAGTACTCTAATTCAGAAAATATTTTCCCTATATCGCTAATGATATGCATGACGAATCCCAGGGAAGTCATGTGTTCAAAATAGGCCGATGAAGATCAGATATTATTTCGTTTACTTCCACTTCCTGAATTCAGCGAGCAGCTTCAGTGATGATCAGGCTCAGTTTGAAATAATGCCTTAATATTGTTAGAATTGTTGAAAAATTGGTCTTTTGACTGCATATATGAAACAGAATGAGTATGTATTGTTCTGAGGACCTTTAACTCGGTGTATTTTTCTGGAATAAATCCATTTTGGTGTATGAATATGTATGTGTGCGCATACATATGTATTGTAATATTGATGGAGCTCCGTTTTTGTCGGTATTGATTTAATTATTATCCAAGGTATTTCAAGATCTTTTAAACGGAGGAATTTCGGGTATCTAATCTGACTGCATTTGAAGCTTAATCTATTTAACGTATTCACACTACTACCCCTTAACTTTAAATATCATAAACCGCTCATTGTTAAACATGGAATTTCTTTGTCGATGAAATTATTAAAAACTCTTTCACAGTAAATAATTGAACAACCGTAGGCATCAACAATTTGAAGTTATTAAAAAAGATCCATTCAATTTGACTTCACTGGCGTCTTGTGTGGGAAAACATGTACATTCTGGAGAATCTAAATGCCATTTATAAAGCCCACAAGTGTAAAAAAAGTTATTTCAAAAAAAGGAAAAAGGGTACCTTTTAGAAGTGATTTAATGGAGTATCGCTCCCAATTAGTGACAAAACAGTTGGGCCAGGAGTGCTGGAATACACAGACATCTAAATAAATACAAATAGATATATAAAAAAAGGGATACAATCAAACATTTCACCATCTTTGACGACCACGGCAGAGCTATTTTAAATATTACGTTAAAGTTGATGGTTTAAGTTATTCCCTTGATATTAAGATTAAGAATTGCTTAAATGAATTTAAGAGTTAATTCGAAATAACTCATTATGAGAATAATTTGAATTCGGTTTATTTGAGAATAGATTAGCCAACGCTTTCCTCTTGTCATCACACAGATTAGATCGATCGAAATTCCACCGTAATTTCAGAACCACTTTAATTCGATTGCAGAACCAGTTACACTTGGAGCGTTGTATCGATTGAATTTACTTTAGATCTATAAATAAACGGATGAAAAGACGGAAGAGAACATTTGCTTGGGTCACTGCACAAACGAAATAAAGTATTTCGAGGTAACACAAGTACAAGAGAGGAATCCATGGAGAAGAGAAGGCATTACACCGAATAATTCAGACGATTGTTATTAAATGACCAAAACGTCTACAAAAAGTTCCAAAACAAGACGTAAGAAATGTGTTAGAAGTCCAATGGGTTATGTGATAATCATTCCATGCAGGAGTAAATATCAAATTAATCGAATCCCCGTGTTGACTAGTTTATACTGCGAGCAATTTACTATAAAAGCAACGATCGAAATCGAGGGATGACATTGTCCTCAAACATATAATAATATCTTTACAGAATTCTAGCCACAAAAAGTCGAAACACTTATCGTATTCCAGATTACTTCCGCTTGGCTAAATATGTCAAGCGTAAGAAGTATAACTCAGTGGAGTTATTACGTTTTGAATAGTGTTGGTTTTCTCCTCTATCCAAGGGATTGATTTTACTAACCTGTTCATTCTGTTGGATATAAATATCGAGTATTTTAACAAAAGCAGTAAGGAATCTTCACAAATTTATTTCAGCAACTGTAGTTATGGTTTCCTGAAAATGTTAACTCATTGACATGCTATGATCACAATTACTCTTTCAACTAGGATAACGATATGAACCTCGTGAATCTAAGTGACGATGACTCAACTTGTACAAAACACCTCAATCCAGTTTCGGTTATAACCCCCCACAAAAGAGAAGCCTATGCAAATAAATGAAAAAGATAGCTGAGACTAGAGACGCACAAGTCATTAGAGTTAATCAAAATAAATAGAAACATTTCTTGATGGAATTGCATTAGGGTGCACAATTATTTTATACTATCTCTGCTGACGAATTCTCTCACGTTGAGGCATTCAGCTGTTGCCTATTTCTTGTTTATCGAAATTTTGTAACGCTGAGCAAAATGATTTTACTAATTTTTTACCCAAGTAATATTTGTTGTTTTCTTATTGATGAATATTGAAATGTATTGAAGATGTGCATAATTCCTTTTGAACATTGCTTCTGTTACCAGGTCAGTGATAATTTGAAATCGAAATATGTCCACGTTGAGCGCACATTTTCCAATCACATGAAGTTAAAAAACAATTATAAGTGAATATTAGTATCCTGGTCACAAAAACAAAGATTGAATGGAATGATTGCAATTTTTTTATAATTTTTACACAAAGAAAATAAAATATTCCGCCTAGGAAAGAGAATTGGGTCACATGGCGTTACACACAGCAACTGTTATTCTTGTTTTTCTCATTTTTTCTGATTTCTCTTATTCTTCCTTTTCCTTTCTCCTCCCTCCTTCCTCCTCTTCTCCTCCCTCCTCTTCTCCTCCCTCCTCTTCTCCTCCCTCCTCTTCTCCTCCCTCCTCTTCTCCTCCCTCCTCTTCTCCTCCCTCCTCTTCTCCTCCCTCCTCTTCTCCTCCCTCCTCTTCTCCTCCCTCCTCTTCTCCTCCCTCCTCCTCTCCTCCCTCCTCCTCTCCTCCCTCCTCTTTTCCTCCCTCCTCCTTTCCTCCCTCCTCCTTTCCTCCCTCCTCCTCTCCTCCCTCCTCCTCTCCTCCCTCCTCCTCTCCTCCCTCCTCTTCTCCTCCCTCCTCTTCTTCCCTTCTCCCCCTCTTTTCCCCTCCTTCCCTCCTCGTTCCATCTTGTTACCTTAACCTATTTTTGCTCCTCTTTCTCATTCCTTTTCTTTTTTCTTTATCCATCTCCCTCCTTATTTCCTCCTTTTCTTTCTCATTTTCCTTTTTCTTTATTGTTATTCTTCCTTTCTGTCCCGCTTTTTCTTTCTTTCTCTTCTCTAAATCCAGTACTTGCTCATATCACTTCACCTATACTCTAAATATAGATAATCCCTGGATCCACAAAACTGGATAACGTATCCCTCACTCTATAACCCACAATCCCACAAAATTTCATCGAAATTCATCGAGCATTTTTATAGATATTGTGTGGACAGACGCAAGTGATTACATTTACCTCTTCCAACTTCTAAAGCAGAAGCAAAATTGTGCGCCAAGCAGTACTTCAAAAGTTGAGCGACCGTAAATTGTTTTGGATACTTCGGAAATCCGGAATTCTGGCAATAGTAATAAGTTTCCCGAAATTACTTAGCCATTTGAGTGGCTGGACACCCAGCATATTAAAATCATAAAGGATTAGTGATGAGCGAATGTAATTGAGTTTTTGGCAGACAAAAGACTTCACATCAAAACCACGATGTCAGTCAAAATGGTGTGAGTTAATGGCTACTTAAATAGTGTCTATCTTATCAATCAATGTCGAGGCAAACCATGAACTCTCGAAACAACTTCTCTCATTCAGCTTGTTACTCCACTCCAAACAGTCAATAATCTATGAAGTTGACTAGTTTTTGTATTTTGGGCTTCCAAAGTCAAGTGTTTTGGAGACAGTTATATATACATTTGTTCTCACTTTTGTGTGTACTCGGAGTTGTACAAAGAGAGATTGTTTCGCAAGAGTAAATAGGCAGAAAAGCCTTAAATGCATTGTCTTTGGCAGCCAGTTAACGTTTCATGACGAATTACACCTATGAAATATAAATAAAGAATAGTTCGGTAAAACACAGACATCTATACAAAGAACTTGTTTCCACGAGTAGATGCAATTGCTTGTAATAATCGTCAATCTTTTTTCATTTAGTAATAAATAAGAGATCCATAGAAAATCAGTCAATGGAGAGCTGATTAGGTGAAATAGAGATCAGCAATTCTTAAGCTTTCATAGTAAAATTAGTACAGCTAAATATATAACCAAGTAAATAGTATCTTAGTATCGACACTGAGAGTACTAATGGAAGGTATGGATGAGCAGAACAATAACAATACATCGAATTCTTTATCTTTGATGGGCCTGTAAATTCTTGAATAGTGACCCTGTGTGGGTCTACCTAGAGATATGCTCTAGAACTTTCTGAATATTGTAATAGCCTAAGCAAGAAAAGTCAAAATTAGTACTACCAGGTTTGGCCAAGTACAAATCGGGACTAGCTTGGAGGGATCATGATTTTTGTTTTGTTGTGATAGCGGGAATGAAAGGGAAACATTTTTGGGCGAATAACTGTAGAAAATACCTGTCCCTCTTACCAAGGTTGCCCTAAATATCAAGTGCAGAATCTCAATAACAGGTATTTAAAATTATCAATTTTAATAGTTAACAGCATAAGTCTTTTCTGTTTCCCTGTCTATGAAACTTAAATGTAATAATTTTGCCGACAAACGTTTCTTCCACACACTAATTTTAAACCATGGAATTTTCACCTTGAATAAAACTTTTAAAGCGTAAACATTATTCAGTAGTTATCTGTTGAGTTTAACAGTAAAGTAAAGCAATGTGAAGAGGCCTGGGTCTCAAGTATGTATATATATGTGTGTATATATATATATATATATATATATATATATATATATATATATATATATATATATATGAGAGAGACAGAGAGAGGAATGGATATATGATCCGACAGAATTATTATGAGTTAATCTTACCTGAACATTTCAAATATTTACACGGTGAATATGCCAGTCAGTTTCGAATAAGCAACAAACAAAAATAATTGCTACAGAGAAATTAGTTCTAATTGTTTATTATATTCACACTCTCTAGGCCAAAAGGCATAATCAATGCGTATGGTGAACAACTGAATGTCCATAAAAGAGACAAGTCATACATTTTATAGTATTAACAAAGTATATGGGATACTAAGGAAAAACACTTTTGAAGGTTACATAAATTACATTGACAGATATTGGGAAATGGGTGACTGAAGTGACATAAATCTATTGGATTTTTCTTTAATATTCAGTGTAAGCAGTGAAGCTCTATAGACTGTCACCCTCCTTCTGAGATATATATATACATATATATATATAAAGTAGGTTGTGGATTTGCTACACAAACTGGCTCATGTTTCGGCCCTCTCTGGGCCCCTTCAGGCGAATGATTGTCTACGTTTTGTCGGGTCTATTGGGAATTTGGTGAGAATATTGTGAGTGTGGCAGTGGGTGGTGTGGGGATATTCATTTTGTCAAGGGGTTTTGAACTCCATATATTGGTCATTCCTGCAAGGACGCTTAGTAGTGGTCTGGGAGTAATTTCTATTTTGACGTAGGTATCTTAGCATTGGGTTTTATTGCCATTATGTTGTATGTTTCGAGCACTCTATGAAATAAATCCAATACGTTTCAGAAGTGGCTTTATATTATTGATATACAATTACATTATGTTATACTGTTAGCCTGATTTGTACCACATACACTGTGTGTGTGTATATATATATATATATATATATATATATATATATATATATAGTGTGTGTATGAGATAGTGGATTCTTCTACATGAACTGATACAGCATTTTCTTTTCCAAATTAATTACATAGTGAAAACCTAAATCCATCTTTCACAGGGATTAACTTGAAACTTAATGCATTTAAATATGCAACATGTTTATTATCGAAGAAGAAAACCGTTACTGACTTTCGATGTTTCTGTTTCATGAACAAACATTTGATGGTATATATCGTTCGGGGGTTTAGGTTCATTGATTTCCCTCAGATGAGCGATTTGTGTGGCTGGCAAAAGAAATTAGCGACCAGAGTTCTAATTGCTTAAGATCAATTTGCACCGATTCCCTTGGAAAAGGCATAAATCCATCTCCCCCCCTGACTAAAAATCTTACACTTTTTTTTTTCATTCTTAAAGATCCTTCATAGTAAATCTAATGCACAACATACAATCAAAGTGATTACCTCGCTTTCTGTTTTACATGTACTATTCGGCTTGAAACAAATTACAAAAGTCGGGTTTTAGTGCACAAAAATGAGTATCCCTATAATTGTTTGTCCAACAGTCATGACATAAGTCTTTTTTGTATACAAATGAACCCTCAGAGCATGTATAGTTTTTGAAAAAAAAATCCCTTAAAATACCGTGTATCCAGAAGTCCTCACCTGAATATTAGATTATGGTTTCAGAAAAATACTCAGATTGTAGGATTTCCTTACGTCAAATAAGAAATCCAGGAAAATAAAAAAAAACTACGACCCCTAAAGGGTGCCCAAAATCTTATGAAGAATTCTCCGAAATGTTTCAATTTGATGGGGTCCAAAATTTTGTGATGGTGATGATTTAGAAAAAAATGATTCAATGAACACGATTCCATAATTTCTTGTCAGAACCGAAGACCCAATAAATGTGTTTCAGAAGAACCAACTGAAAATCTTACCCGTAGGATGTGTATTCAGCTAGTAAATAAAAATACCTGAGACTCAAAGAAATCGATGAATCAAAGAAAAGCCAATTTAAATGACGGAAGCCGTTTTTATCACTAAGAAAACTTTCACACGCTTTGACAAAATTCCAGGAAACATTTCTGTATTAATGGTGGAAGATATATTGAGAATGACTTGACAATTGAACTGTTATTATGAAAGACGGAAGTGAATAGCGTTTGCATGACAAACAAGTTAGAGTCTCTGAATTAACATCATTGTTCAGAGATAGAAGATATCTCACCAGGTTTTATTGATATTTGCGACTTTAATGGAAAGTAATATATTAAAAGACAACGATGTTTATTGCAGACGATGTGGAAATTGGTTAGGGAATACTTGAGCGATGACTGAGTGTTGGCAATTTAAATGCATTAGAAAACTGAAGTGCAAGATGTCTATCATGATTGATTGATTTGACTGTAAAAGACTCAGAACACTATCGGAGGGAAAAGGGTGTACAAAAAAAAATAAAATAAATAAAATAATCAAGCTTGGCAGTGCTAAGGTAAAACTCTCTTGCTTCATTAAAATTCAAAAAGTAAATAAAACAAAATTCATTCTTCTTTACAAAACTATTCGAAAACTATGGATCCCATTTTAACTCCTTTAATCGGTAGCTTCTGTAATAGAACAAGATGACTTAGTTGAAAAAGTGAATTCGTCATCAATTTTTGTGTAGGTGACTTTTATTTATACCGTCATGATGTCAGTGGTTTTTGGTGAGGATATTGTTATTGTTGTGACAAAAAAAAAAAAATAGTCAACAGAATTTTAAATTTTTACAAAAAAAGTGCCAAGAATTGGCAAACGAGAGTTGACACACCTTGAAGTCATGGCCTCACTTTCTTTTTCTCGTTTCTCTTCTTCCAGTCTTAAATTCAAGTCCTGCATTTTGATGTCTGAAGAATTCACGATAATAAAGTCAACTCCATGAGTTTGGAAATTACAGGTCTGGTTCATCTCTCAATAGAAACCGTCACGCAACTAACTGCTGGGTTGAATCAAAATAACAAACAAAGGGGTGATCAATGAATGAGTTATCTCTGTCGCCTTTTATTGGTCAACTATCAGTAAAATTCCGAATTAAAACAAAAAAAAAGCTGATTCAGATTACAGGCTTGATTTAGCTCAAAATTACATTGTAAATCAATACCCTTACTACAATTGCTCTATTGACACAGTCTGCACACGTAATACATACATATCCATCAAGCCAGAAAGACTGATTTGAAAATTGGAGAAACTTATGTTGATAGTTTTGGTTGAAAGCTCTTAATAAAACATATGCTTATGTCTATATAAGAATGTGTGTGTGCGTGTGTGAAAGCTGACATGAAAATATAAAGAGTGTGGACTTTGGAACAATACTTTTTTTATTACAATTTTGACGAAGGATAAAAAAAAAGCCTCTAAGAATTAGGATAGAAGGTGAAGAGAAGTCAGAACAGAAAAGATACTTGGAAATGAGATGCCGGTAAAACTTACGATTAAAATGTTTTAACGATACTCTATCCAATGCTGATTTAAAGAAAAAAATATGGTGTTAGAAATAAGATTTACGATTAAATGAGAGGGAAGAGAATTGAAGCAAGAAATCTTGAAGAAAGTATATTGGAGGTGATGAATTGAAAAAATTGGGTGAGGGGTGATCGATGAATGAATTATCCCTCACCCGTTATGTTGGGCAGTGATCACTAAAAGTGAATTTTAAAAAAAGACAAAACAACAAACGGTGATCACTGAAGTGATTTTTTTAAAAAATTAGACAAATTTGAACGCTGTTAGGTTAGGGGGCCAATTTAGTATGAAATTATATTGTAACTCTGGAAAGGGTTGTAAAACATTTTTTCTCAGAGATAATGAGGGGGAGTGTTTAAATTTCCACCTGTCTTGCTACATTAGCGCAGCTAGCTCGCTTGACACACACATAGCCAGCCAGAAGAGCTAGTATCCAGTAAAGTTGATAGTTTGTGTCGACGGCCTCTAACAAAGAGAGAACACCGATGGGAATTGATACAAGACAACAGTTCAGAAAGAAGGAAGGAATAAAAGAAAAGAGAAGAAAATATAGAAAAGAAGGAAGTAGGAAACGGGAGTGAAATAAAAGAAATGACGATACTTAGGATAGACGACACTTTTTATACTTTTCAATACTGTTATTTATTGCTTTTTGAAAATATACTTCAAGGCAATTTTTGAACTCCTACGAAAAAAAGCATAGAGCAAAAAAAGCGATCAGCGTTTGTTTTAAAGTAATCTATTATAGAGCCAGTGTGAGCATCCATTTCTTCTTTGTGTCAAACTTCTGAACCCCCAACATCCGATGACCCATTCTAAGATAAATTCATTCTCCCTTTTTTTTCGTTGTGCAACTCCTTAAAATCCTTAATGAATTGATAGTAATTGCTTTGTTTTATGTCATTCAGATTACACAATTATTTCTATAGGAGGAGCTTTCCACTTTTGGAACGTGACTAAAGTTTATATTTGATCCGATATTTATGCTTGATTTAACTATTCGGGGAAGGCTTTCAATTATTCCAATTATCAATTTTTTTAAGAAATCTCTCCCAAAACAATTTTCCATTTTACTTATATGTATTTATATATAAGGATGCAATAATTGGATTTTTGCTTTGTTTATGAAAACATCCGACTGTGTTTAAACTCAGACTCAAACTCAAATGCTCTGGAAGATTCGTTCTTGTAATATCGCAGAACCCCTGGAAAGGTCACGCAGGACACAATGCGAACACCACTGATGTGAAGACAACTCTCAATGAAGTTTACAAATTGGGACAAAATCCTGTTTTTTTGTGTGTGTTGTTGTTGCATGGATCAACTTAGTGATCCTTGCAAGTTCCAAATCCAGCAGAAACCTGGACTTCGTTCTTAGACATATTTATAATCCTTCCTATTGCAGGATTCAAGTCCTCCAGAGGGATACTTCCACTCTTTATCACAGCGTAGTGTCTCGATCCACTGCTAAGCGCACATGAAAATTTGTCTTTCACTCTCGCACCGGGAATCAAAATACAGGACATTCTGTGACCGCATTAGACGTGCTAAACATTACGCAATGTGAGTGGATCAAGTTGTCCAAGAAATAACTGAACAACGATCATTTGGAAACCATTTGGCCAGCTGTTTCTTTTAGATATATCATTATCAGTTCCAGTAAAGAGTTTTAACGCATCTGGTTCTCGAAAACACACAGTAAGCGTCTGTGTCACCTTGTTCACTGATTTGGCTGGTAAGGAGGTATTAAAACAAATGCTTGCCATTTTCCGTTTGAGCTCAAACTTAGTCATTATTTATCTCTTCCCGATGTGCTCATGTAAACAACAATTATGTTGCCTTCTGGAACCAAAGTTAAATTCAACGGTTGTTTGAACGAAAGCGGTAGAGTAAACGGCTGGATGAAAACCAGTCAGTCCCCTAAAGCAATAGTCTTGAAATCAGTTTAAATGCCCAGATTCATTGTGATGTGCTTGCTTTTCTGAAGAAATCAGGGGAGCCAATCTTCGTATCGAAGATTGATTTGTATTTGGGCGTAAACGGTTGGCGCTAAAATTATTTGCTAATAGATACATCCCCTTCAGTTATGTTCATTTCGTTTTCCTGTATCTCTCTTACATACGTAAATTCAGGGACTATGTATATAAAGTCTCCACAATTCGATTTGATACGGCCAAATCACGTTTGATTAACCGAATTCGTACGATCAGTAGCGTTTAGAAACGAAGTGCTCAGTCGGTTCCTCGATTATGGAATGCTTGAGAATAACAGATACCGTAATCGAGAATTGTGAAATGAGCGACGCTACAAACATCTGGCTTCGGATATCATATTTGAAAGTGGAGGTTATTAGTCTTAACATGCAATAAATCTTCCGACTCTCATGCTATATGAAATATCGGCAATACTGAATCTGCTAAATATCAATCGACTAATATTATTCTTTGACATGGTAGCTCCAATTTGAAAGAAAAGAACAGTGTATGATCAAAAAAACATACACCAATTATAAACCCATTTTCTGTTTTACGCTTTTTCCGTGATTTATAATACTTCATTCTGACAACACTTATTTGAAAAATAATTTTTTCAATATCTATATTAAAACTACTACTTTGTCAGTGCTAAAAGCCGAAACATAATGGTATAATAAATGTTTTTAAGTACAATTTTCCGTATCGTATTATACCATGATATCACTGTACATCGTGTCCAGATACTCATCTTGAATACATAGTTGATGAATGTATATTTTGGGGCTCAATTTTAGATATAAACTTGAGATTGATATTGGTAATGCTGACCTTGTCAGATCTTCACATAGGTAGACAACTAGCAAATCTATGATCTGATTTCCTGGCTTGTTCTGAAAACATTTCATCAGAATACTGACGTAAGTATTTGTATATTCAGATTTTAGATTCTAAATCTGTGACGTATATCAGCTTGATTGTTTTAATATTTACAAAGATTATCAAAATATTGCAGTTGTGTGATAATCGGGCATTGCTTATGAATGTAGATCTTTTACAAAATTAATTGTAATTCATTAAATGTCTAAAAGGATAACTAGAAATCACCCTTTCAAAGCACATACTCGTGCTGATATCATTTACGTTAAAAACTGAATGGAAATATGTTCATGATTTAGTACAATACAAGAAAAGTTAACAGTGAAATAATCATCTACCAGTGTTACAAATTCTTTTTTTACGTCATGACCTGCCTGTTTAGAAAAATTCACTCAGATTTTCCGGAAAATTTCCGAGAACCTTTAGAGATACTGTGTGGATATGTAGCTACGATACAAGGAACATGACAGTGAAGAGAGTTACTTAATCCCAATCAAAATTTTATCACTTGTTCTGTAGTCCATTGTCTACCCCTCCATAAAATATCATTGAAATTCACTCAAAACCTTTGAAATTATTGTGCAGACGTACACAAGCGAATACATATACCTCTTCCAACTTTATTAACTGAGGAAAAATTAAGGTCATAATCAGCCTTTTAGCGTCCGTTGCGAGACGTAGAACTTCAAGATGCGCCAAATATCTCTATCATGAGTGTTGCAGGGCCAGCATCTCTTGAACTTGTTTAAGTCGTCTTGCTATCTTATTTCCTGTTGGCTAAAGTTTCAGATATGATTACCGAGGATCAACTTTGTGAGTAATGGTGTTCAGCAGTGGTCTATTGAGGCCCCATGACCAGCCAATAGTCATTTGAGTTTTTAATGGTTCTTGTATATTTTTATATATATCTGACACCCGTTTTTTTTTCTGATATCAGATGCTGTTCTGTGTTTTTTCCATGTGATGTTGAGCATGATTCTCCTTCCTCGGACTTATTTGGTTTCTTTTTCTCGAGTGTTGAGCTTTCCTTACCGAAAGTTTCTGATAGATAGTTGAAAGTGAGGAAAACTACTGATAACACAAACTAATTAATATCCGTCAGATAAAAGAAAAATCATATATTTACAAGTTGATCTGCAATCCAAAAGTAAAATGTTCCTACAAAAGCACCCCGTAAACTGAATTAGCGATGAGCAAAGTAACAATTACGATTAATTAATGCGGGGAAATGTTTGAACATAAACAAAATGGCTGGGTTAGTATATCAGGCTGAGTCATCAGTGATTGTTGTGAGCTGAGGTGCAGGATTCTTGGAAGATGATGAGAGTAGAAGAGTGTGCACTGCTTCTATTATAGGTTGCTGCAAAGGAAAAGCTGTGTGCTATTTCCACCTTTTTTCCAGGGAAGCAGTGCAAAGGGAAAATTCGGAAATCAGTATCATAATTTGAATTTTTGATTTTTTTTTTTTATAAGAAAAAAAACAAAAAAATCTTGTTTCAGTGGAAGAGTCTATTTCTTTAAATTATGAGCTCAAAATGTTCTTAGTAGCAAACTTGTAATCTCAAAGTGGATGAGTCCATGGTTACAGACAAGAATCATGATTTTCATTATTGAAGTTTATCATAGCAGTGCATGTATACTCGTTTCAAACTGTTTTCCAAAACTAAAGATTTCGATGGACAAGATAAAATTTGTTTAAATGCCAGACATGCCAGACTAAAGATGACATTGGGTCAAAAGTTTTGTTTATTTACGAATCAAACAAAGGAATTCAATTCCCCTTGTTTAAACGAATAAATTTGCATTTGATGATAAAACATCAAACTCAAAAAAAATATCTGTAGATTTTTCTTTTAGGTCCAACAAGATTAATGTTTTTAAGGGTGAATGTAAAACATTACGTCAATATTTGACTATTAACACTTTGCAAATAAGCAATAAAAATTCAAAAATAATACAGACATTCATAAAGTAAAAACATCAGCATCGACTCAACATAGTGAAAAATAAATAAAATGAATATTTTATGAGCATGAAAATTTCTACTTGAAAAAAAATACAACCCCGACCACTTACCCCTGCAACAATCTCAGTAGCAATGTCTTGCAGTGTGATTCGAGGAAGCGGATGAGATGAATTCTAATATATTTCAAATTATTTTTTTTGCAATGCCTTAAAAGATATATTTATGCAAATTTCAAACGCTTTTTTCTTTAAAAAAAAATTCCTAATAGATCTTGATAGATGAGAAACATTAGGCCAGTGGTGGCAAACAGTAATTGAATTACTTACCATCAACTAATTTTTTCGTGCAGTCCTCTTAC
>OY735213.1:45640508-45710508 GCA_963457665.1 Thysanoteuthis rhombus
TGTATGGTTTGTAGAAAAAAAAAGACACGTTGTGAATTAACTGGACAATATTCGAAGAACTCTCCTTAGTTACACAATAGAAACAATTTTGGAGAAAGTGCTGTTTTGGGGTTATTCAGTTAAATAAATTAGGAAAAGGGTTGAACAAGAAATCAGCTACTTTTTCCGCCTTTTCTTGCGCAGTAAACATTAAAAAAAAAAGCCTGGATTTTCGGAAACTGCATCACAATATCCATGTAGGATTAGCTTACATCGCAAATTGAACCATTTTTATAAAGGTATGTGATGGGATTTAAAAGAAACTTTTTTTAATCGACATAATGAGGAGTTATGGCTTGAATTTCCAGCCCTTCTCTATCCATTAAGATGACCAACATATGGTGAGAGAAGTAATTGTACGCGTGGCACTCACTGACATATGCGTTGGTAGCCAGTCAGACGAACTAGAAAACTGAAAGAAACCTATGTCGACGGTTTTGGTTGACAGTTTCTAATAATTTTAGAACATGTCAGCGCAACCCAGCCTCGGGCCACGAAATACGAATCGCTGTTACAAAAAAAAAAAAAATCCCAACTAGCCCCCATTATATTCAAATCCTGTGAGGCGTGTGGTTCACCTTCGGAATTACTACATTAGTTCATGGCTCATGAAATAGATATGTTTGGAAAGTAAGAATAACTAAAAAGTAGTCCAACGTAGGCGATGGCACTCAGTTTTAGTCTCTGTATTGGATTTCGAGAATGCAGAGTCCTCTTTCAAGATTGCCTTCAGCTACTTAATCTCGTCCACGCAGTTAAATATCTCGGGGGATGCAGGCATCATAGGGAGAAAAATCTAGTCTGTAGGGCGATGGTATGAGCTGACTGACTTTGATGATGTGATACTTTGCCAAAAAAAAAATTGTAAGACATGAAGAGCAACTTTGTTAGTCGTTGCAAATGCAATGGTCGAACCTTACATAAGCTATCTCAATGATGCCATAATATCGACTTAGTAACCCCACGGGAGAGCGTATGTCCACACATGATTAGTTGCCTACATCAGCAACGCATGACTGGTCCATGAGACAATCAAAGACAGACTCCATATTGGTTTCACTCGAACAGTATATGTGAAAATGATTACATTTTATGGAAAAAAAAGAACTTTGTGCTACAGAAGTAAACGCAAGCTTTTCAATCTCTGAGAGAAATGGTGTTATTTTTATAATACAATAAATCATTCTGAGATACAATTTAAACTGTGTTAATCCAATTACAGCGTATAAATTCTTTGACTAAACAATTTAAGATTGCTTAAATTCGATTAGTGTCATTCTGTAGTGAAACCGAAAAATCGATAGTGGAATCATTAGCCCCCATACGAACAATACATCTTTTACTACTCAACAGAAAAAGGCTATCTAAGCCAATATTACCTCTGAAGTATCGTACATTCATCAAAAGTTGAAAGCAATATTTCTGAAACTCCTGAGTGTCACTATCAAAGGACATTAGCGTTGCAATAAAACATATCCCGGTGTTTACAACACTCTCCCAGAAACTCTGGACCATTTACAAAAAGCTAGTCAAATGCAAAAGGAGAATTTAACGAACTGGTAGCGATTTTATCAATGACAAAGATTACTATATGATAAGTGAGCCATTGAAATGCAATGGTCAGCTCAGATAATATAATGGTTTGCACATCAGCTGCACATGCAGGAAGAACCAGGTATAAGTGAGAAGAATCTAGAAATCCCTCAATCAGGACTAATATCACTGGGCAACCAGCAACTAAGAGTACTAAGCTGAGAAATTAGAATGGAGGTACCCCTCTGGTTGAATTTTAACCTGCCAAGGGTGTAGTCATAAAAATTGTGATAGGTTCTTCTCTCAACCAGATATTAGACTTGGAAAGATCATTTAACAGATGCAAGCCACTAAAACTCGGACTTCAACGGTTGTCCACACCCTACTGTGAGTTCCTTCTGAGTGGCCGCCGCTTCAATAATCATAATCACTGTGTGCACAATTACTGTTAAATCAGCAAACGTCATTAAACAGTGATCATCAAACTGCTGATTTTTCTCTTTTTGTGTCATGCAATGTCGGAAAAACTATTTTCCAACGCCTCTGGTCATACCGTTCCGTCTACAGACTTGAAAATTGGTAATCAGTTCTTTACTAGACACCCATCTGAAAATGTTTGTTTACGTTTTTTTGATAAAAGCTTTTAGAAATCTCAAGGTCTTTTTTTCGATAGGTTCATTGATAACCTGTATATTCTCAAGAATCTAAATGTTTCCGGTGGCAAACGCCATCGATAACAGAAATAGATAGAATTTATTCTGAGCATATCTAATTTCCGATGACATTTTTTCACGTGACTTCAAATTCTGAGTCTACGGTTATTCAGTTGATGACTGTGCTGGCAAAGTATCATAATGAAACTTTCTAGAAGTGGTTGAATGGAAACTCATTCTTTTTCAAGGCTATAATAATTAAACTTTTAATTATTAAATCAATGCAGCTCCATAAATTACCCAGAGGACCAACCAAGTAAAGTACATATTCTTTTTTTTTCTCTTTTAGTGTCTGTGTCTATGAGTTTATATCTATCTCCAGGATTGCCTGGTCACATTTGAGGGTGGGTGGGTACAAGCTTGGTATTTGTGTGAGTACACCACCTGGCACCATTTGAAAATTTGCCCAAATCTTATGCTGGTATTTTCTCTTTAGATAACTGGGGGGGGGGAGAAACTTTTTTTTTCAGATAAGTTTGAATTCTTTAAATTAGTTCTGGTAGAATTATGGATGAGGAACATACATATATATATATATATTATCAATCACTACATTATTTTAGAAAACAAATCTTTTGACATTAATTTTTCACATTAGTTTCGTTTGTGTGCAGGTTGCCAAAACATGTCTGCTGCTTGCAGGGAACTTTGATCATGCCGTATGAAGTTTAGCCACTGCTTATATGAAAAAGATCTTTTTCAAAAGGAAGGCTCCTTTGATGCGAATATTCTTCCTGACGCTGTTGCGTTTATTCTTCCAAGATGAATAGATGGATCTTCAGTAGATGGCCTGAAATGCTTTCAAAAGAGTTGAAAACCGCCGGGTTCTTCAAACATTCAGATCTCCATACGATAATAACATTGCATCCATCAATTCAAACTAAGGCCTTTGAAAAAGTATGTTCTGAAGAAAAACCTCCGTCTTTGAACATTCTTTGTGATCGTTCATATCTCTAGTTTAGCAGCAGAATATTTATCTTGATTTGACGTATCTTTTTAACGTCCACACATGAAGCAGTGCTTACTTCCATAACAGGAAGATTCGGAATCAGAGCGAGTGATCCAATACTTGCACTTATCTAAATCTATATGGAACGCAAGAGATGCAGATAGACTACTGGTTAGCAGCACAGATAATCAAATCGATGAACAAAGATCAGATCCAGATTTTCCTTTCCTCACAAGGTACTAATGCCCTTAAAAAATGCATGAATGTAATATTTCTCTCAGCTCTGGGTAAAATAAATCCGCTGACTGGGAATTTTTAGCCTCGGTCCTCTCTGGTTCGGAGTAAATACTAATGTAGATTTGTTGCACTTGACATGATTGGCAACCAGTCTAGGAGATATATAACTGATTCCTAACCAGGAGTGAAACCTTGAATGAAGAGTACTACCGCTTCCAACATTTAAAAAAAATGGAGAGGAAATTGTTCTGGAACAACCTGAAGCTAAGGAGAATCTGATAATACATATGGACGTTGATACATACAGCGCCAAATTTATCATGCTGCAAAAGTAGCTTAATGTAAGGGTCCTGAATTTTCAAGGAACAGTCTAAAGGTATATCTAGAGTTTTTCGATTTATCAAAGGCTCACCACAAGTTCTACACAGATCTAATTTTTCCTCAGAAATTTTGCTGTGCAGAAGAAACTCCCACCTGGAAATGTTCTCGAATACAACCTTGAATTTTTAAAATCCAAGCTGAACCCAAATTTGGTCTTTTTAATCTTCACTTTACATATGTTATGTTTTAGAGTTATCACCTTTTGAATTGTTGACATCAATGAGCTATTTTCACTTATTTGTAACTGTTTTCAATTATGTAGCATGAATTACTCCTCCTTTACTAATCCTTTTATGTAAAAAGTGGTTAAAAAGCCCTGCTTCCAGTGAGTAAAAGTAATCAGAAAATGCTTGTGAGCTATGAATTCAAATTCAAAGATCTATTATAACAGTAATATACTGGCTTGAACTTTTATCGGTAACTGGGAGTTGAAAGCTAGCGATCTTAGCCAATTATGACTTTTTAACTGGGTTGATGATTTCAATACAGTAATTACTTTAGAATAGTATCTACGTGGTACATATACTGCTCATTAAAACAGGTAATAAGATCCGAGTTCGTTGTCACTGCAAAGCTAAAATAAAATATTACAATATGCATGATATATTAGTAACCATATCATGTAGTTGTATAGCAAACAAAAAAAAAACTTAATTACTTTGCAAGCAATAATGCATTTTTAATATCTCTGTATTTTAAAAATTCACAGCACCATAATAAGATATGCTACCAGCCCTGAACTCGACTTATCTGGCCTTTGATACATATCTATAGCTTTGCTGTCGATTTTGCACACTAGTACCCGATTTGACACGTTCAGCTTGACCATCTTGAAGCCGCATTCGTTTACATTTAAATCCGCCTTTACATCAAGTGGGTTATTCAACGCGGCATCTGCAACTGGAGACGTCAAAGGTCTACCTTAAAAGCGAGTCTACACTAAATTACGCCCGGGAGATTCGACCTTTCACACATAAATCGTTTGCGTTAATTGCAATACATAAAAACAAATGCTAGTTCATGTTTTTCGATCAGACCAGAATCAATGCTTTCAAAGTCGTGATTCCCTGGCTTTTTCTCCCACATGCAATGACGTAAATAAACTTGGCCTACAGAAGAATCACATTCGTTGATACTGTCGGTGGAATTTTTATCAAATGTTTGAAGTGTACGTGTGCAAAGGTGCGAAACTTATTTACGAGTGGTTGTGTGAATGACTTGACGATGTGGGAAGAAGGAAAAAGAAATTGAGAATACTTAGAACATCTCATTTTTTTTCATTATTGGAGAGTGTATTTGAAAATTCACTAAGTAGTCTCGAGTGTTTTTTTATGTTGTCAACTTTTCCACATCCTGTCAGATCTAAATGTTTTCTCTTATATATATATATTGTAAGCTTAACAGCTTTTAACTCTAAAGATATGAAATAATCTTTCTGAATTTTGTCGTTTCACTCCCTTAATCCCAGAAATCTGTTAATGCAAATAATGTAAGATTTTCAAACAATCATGTTTTACACAAAATTGGATATTATGCTACATGCAATTTTTTTCTTGTTGGGATCATCAATTTTTTACCATGTTTCAGTTTCTGGGATCTCTCTCTTTCATATATATATATATATATATATATATATATATATATATATACACAGACACACACACCAATAGAGGGCCGGTGCAGGACCGGGAGCATATGCTATAAAAATGTTGTAAAGCATTATACTGCTGGCACCAATTATGAACAAGTCTTGCAGAGAGTTATTCTGATGCAATAGAATATATTTATAGAGTATTATGCATGTAAAACAGCCATTAACTACAAGATCATTTAATGTAAACACTGTTCCCTACACGAATGATTTAATTTTGAACAAATTTATGTATATATAAATAAACGTTCCCTTATTCAGAGTCGAGCCTTTTTTAGGCGAGATGACTTGTTCATTATGAGCTCCTGCAATGCTCTTCGAACTTAGCAATAGAGCACTCTGGTGGATGGAGAATTATGCATGAGTGACTATATCGCTTAGATTCAACCGTTCTGATCCCTCAGTTCTACGTAGGGTAGAGCAGAGAAAGATGCCAGCCTCTTGTTTTAAAGCGAAGGTTTCGATCTTACTTCGTGGTATTGGATGGAATAATGGATAATCTATATCCGCATTAAAGAGTTGTAATAAAACGAAACAGCTTTCTGTGGATGATACAATTATATAAAAATAATAATGATAATAATAATAATAATAATTATAATCCATAAATACATTTATCCATGACGAATGTATTAAGAATAGTTGATAAATTCATATTTACAGTAATTCATTGTCACCAGTATTTTCCTTATATCTTTTTATTCATTAATATATTTATTGTTAACTTGTGACCCAGTGAGCAGAACTTTATGATCCAGTAATAGGTCGGGATCCATACTTTGAAGAACCCTATATTGGATTTCTATTTTACCGGACATTTTATTTCTTCACGTATACTTGTAGTTTGTCAAGAGATCTGTGGGACGCTAATCTTCTAGATGAAAAAGTTCATACACAATAGAAAACAGGATTAGTGAATCACTCGGTAGAAACCGTCACATGACCAACGTCTTTTCGAAGCACGTCTTGTTGGGAGTGAGCAATTTAAAATTGAAAAATTGGTAATCGATGGCTGAGTTACTATTCTTGTCCCTTTGTTGGATTGTGATGGCTAAAAAAGAGTGAATCTTAACAACCCCCCCCCCAAAAAAACCCAAAACAGACGTAAATGCTGCTGGCCACAAACTGGGGGATCAATTTAGCGAAAACTTTTCTGCAAATTTACCTCTCTCCCTCAAAACCTTTTTTGGGGTTCAAAAAGCATTTTAGCTCGCTTGTCACGGTCTGCGCGCGCGATACATATATATAGCCAGCTAGAACAATTTGAAAACTGGAGAAACCTATTTTGACAGTCTTGGTTGACTGTCTCTTATATCCGACAGATTTTCTGAACCAACAACATTTTTCTGTGTAGATAAATCGAGATGCAAAAAGAACAAAAAAGAAAAATTGCCTTGCAATAAATTACAGAAAGCAGTATTTACTTTTTTCCCTCATACATTATATTTCGAATGTTTTTCTCAAATACAACAAAAAAAAAATAACTCAATCAAAATAGATAAATAATGGCTAGAAGTGTCTGAAGAAGTGAGCGCCTTATCCACGGGAAAAAAGAAAATACATAAAAAAGTGAAAATGGAAAAATAAACACATCACGCCGGATGAAAGTAAACAGCTTTTTTTGTTTTCTAATATTCACTTCATAAAATATCAATGCTTTGCAAATGTAGAACACAGCAATGCAGAGCTTTTCTGTGTGATCAGATCATGTACATAACGTCTTTGTCCTTCGTATACTCCGTTATTAAAAATGAAAATTTAATCACAATGATTTTAGTGAAGAACGTGTTAACAGAGCGATTATATTACCACAATCATGTGCATGTAATACATCACGGGTATATTCATCTAAGACTCTAAGGGGCCCGAGCCTAATTTATTAGGTAAGTTATTTTCTATGAAAAAAGTGTTCTAATTTTGAGTGTTTTTAAGACTCAATTCAACATTAAGTATTTATTTAATACGTTTCTGCGATGTAGGCTGTCGTGACAAAACAAATGATACCTCATTTTGATCGAACCCGTATAACTCTCAGCATATAAAAGGAATCGGAAAAATAGATAGTTACAAATATACGATAAAACATACTAATTTGCATGTATGTACTTTTGTAAAGATATATCTTATGATTGCTCTAGAATATCAGAAACCACAAACATAAGGCAGATATTCGGAGTGAAAGGTTGTTCAAAATGTTGTTTGACTTCTACTGATTACGAGGCTCCTGCAGTTAAGTTGTATCGCAACTGGGCGTGAACCTGGTTTCACTCATGCTAAGTACTTTGGGATCAGGTGATTTGACTCCTTGAAAAACCCTCCAGCCTTTAATGAGATGTGACGAAAAAAAAAAATGAACGAGACATGTACTATCACTTAATCCGTGAAAAAATTCCCTAAAAGCTGAAATAATCATTTTGCAATTTGTGCACATACTAAAACCCATTTTTATCATTCAATGTCAGTGGATATACATTAAGCTAATATTAAAAAATCTGAGGGGTTCCTACTTCGGGAAATTCTATCTCCCTCAGGTATGCTACCCGTGAGAGGTACATAAGTTTGATTCTCATCGTGAGCCTACTGATTATTTCTAATATCCACAGTTCATTCGTGACCGTAGAATGACGGCTCGAGTTGAATCGGGATAGATAACTGAAAATTAAGATAAAGATAGCAAGAAACTAACCCAAAGACTGACACTCAAACTGAAAACCAGACAACGTGCACAAAAAAAGATCATGAGACAGCACAGTATATTAGAATTCAAACTTTATAGCATCCAAAACAAAACTAAAATGGCAATTGGCTGGTTGTGTAGCTAGAATGGCGGACAATCACTGGACTTCACGACTCACGACATGGATCCCAAGAGATTATGTGCAAAACTACCTCGGCAAAATATAAGTTGGCAAGATGAACTAAATAGGTTCAGAAAGTTTTGTTTTTTTTTGCGATGCTAATGATAGAAAGATTTGGTGAAATTCAAGGAAGATGTATGTTCAAAGACGGACGCTGAAAGACTGCTTATGAAAATGTAGCCAAAATATCACAATGAGTTACAATACTTGATATAATATTTAACAGAAAATAATGAAGTATCCTTAGTAAACATCTTCATTTTTATTGCTAGCTTTTTTTGCCAAAAAAAAAAATCATATGACAACCTCATTTATATTTTGTCTCATGCTCCAGGCCATTATTAAAAGCATCTGTACAAGTATTCATGTTTAATAATGGTATCGATAACCTAACCTATGATCTCAAATGACCATCTTTTTATATTCTAAATAATAGTTTGATGCTCTGGTCCCATTTTTAAAAATACTCATTCATGTATGCATCTTTTTTATGTTTTCGATAGGGATCTCGATTGGCCACCTGTTTTATATCCCAAATTACAGATTCATCTTCTGGTCTCATTATTAAAAACACACATACAAGTGTGTGTGCTAATAATGGTATCAATAACTGAGTAAATGTCGTCCATATGAAATAGAACTGAAATTTCAATTCCAGACAATTACATAATTCGTACAAACATTGTTTTGTTAAAAGGGGGATATCACGTGTAAATTTATCCGAAAAGAATCATGAAATTAATCCATAGATTAACCTTTTTAAGGTGTGACTTTCCATTCACTTTTGAGAAAAGGTATTTTGGTATTATTGTTTTACTGAAATAGAAAACATCAACATAGTGTGTGGCGTTGGCCAAGATATGACCTAACTAAAAACTGAATGGAAAGGAAGAAAACAAAAGAGAACATGAAATAGAAAAATATTGAATTACTTGCACGAAAAAAAAAAATTGAATGCAACCGTTCAGACCTGTTTTCCTACAGAATAACAAAAAATAACATTTTCTTTTTCGAAAAGAAATACTGCGATCATCCACTTATTTAAATCAATCATTCCGTTGTCTACGATTCACCCTCACACAGTATTTCGTTGTAATTATTTGGGAACTTTTGAAGATAATGCGTAGGAAAACAGACGACTGGACAGACACAAGAGAATGCATATACCATTTTGTTGGCTGGGGTTAAAAAGTTTTTTTTAAAACACAGCTGGGTATTTGAAGAATATCCAGATGTGTGAACATTCTGTTTTCAGCTTTCACTGTAAAGAATCAAGACTTGCTTTTTTCTGTTGTAACTAGAATCATGTGTTGAGCATTTTCTTGCATAAATATTTTTGTTCCCTGCCACTAAATCCTCTCGTCTGTTTTGTTCGTTCGTTGCTATAATTAAGCTTTGCAGTTTATAGAATTCTCTTCTGCTGGAAGAAGAAGAGTTACACAAACAGTTTCTTGCAGCTTTCGAATTTAACTCTGCTATAACCGTTTCCCAAGATTCAATCGATTAACTCTCAGAATATGATAGTAACTCGATAATTTGTCGAATATCCTTGTTGAGATGTAATAGTCTAGTTCTAGAAATAAATTTTCGCTCTCTAAATCAATCCGGTTATTAAAATATTTTGATTCACTTATTTTATTGCCTTTGAAGGCATTCGAGAGAAATTTCAACTAAACCAATATACATTTCAGAGGTATAGTTGAAGTTCTTGAACTTTTTCTCGCAGCTCTACAAAAACACCATGGAATTTGGTTCTTTTCAATTCAAAGTTGCTGTTTTAACTCTCAAAACCAAGCCATATAAGCAAAATTTTCGTTTTCTTCAAATACTCAAAAGTAGTTAAAGATTTTTTCTTCAGTCGAAATGCCAGTGATGTCATAAATAGTATTTATTCTGACCATATTAATTCTTATATATTTTTTTTTTATCGGACATTCATTTTTCAAACTAGACATTATTTGCTTGCATATATATCCGTATAATATAGATTCAACTTGGTTATATATATATATATATATATATATATATATATATATATATATATATATATATATAGCCAGGCAAAAGCTATAAACAAAAGAATAGCCCCACCCAAAATAAAAAGTAGATGTCAACATGAAGTATGGTAAAAAGATTTTAAGCTGGCAGCACAGAGTGGTGTTGTCCTGCAAAGTAAATAGATAAGCTGAAAGCAGACCTCGTGTCGGGTCCCCATCAATAACAGATTTTGACAACCTCCCAGTGCAAGCTCATCAAATTTTAATCCACGTGTAAAACTCTGTTCTGTTATATCTCTTTCATATTCTGTATAAAAAAATACGCAGACAATACATACAGAATGATATGATGTATACGCAGCTATATTACACGTACTTCCAGTAAGTTATCCGTCAAACACATAAATCTGTGTGTACAAATATAATAACGAGACGGTTGAGTGTACTGTTTGATGAAAGAAATAGAAAACCTGTCAAACAAAATAAAGACACGGAAACCTATCGGTTAACGCTGGCTTATCAATGACATCAGATCAGCGAGCTGTGCCATTGAGCCATTTTCTCTATCTTGTTGCACACCATTACATCTTTTTTTTTATATTGTCCATTGTTTGACCTTTTGGTTTGGCTTTGTCAGCCATGTTTGATGGTAAAAGAATTAAAGCTACATCCCTCAACGCCAACTCCAGCGACGTATCACGGGCAAGAGTTACATAGCCGTCAGTAATGCTTAATGATGTACGGCATGACCAGACGTGACATGTGACCTGGTCTCTTCTGGAATAGCTGAATCGGCTCCCTTTTTGCTGACCTGTCTGTCATTCATCTGACAGTGTTGATGGATCACAGAAAACCAGTAATCAAATGACCATGATAAGATGCCTGCGAAGCGAAAATCTACGAATTTACTTCTCAGAAAGAATCCCATCGTGTATCGTAGTATCTTTGTGAATTAATGGTTTAATAAGTTTGGGCCAATACTGCTCTATCTGTACCGAGGTCAGTCGGCAGCTTTCCAAATGGAGGTAAATTACAGATGAATATACCAATGATATCAAAGTGGCTCAAGCCGATAATGATTCAAATAATGTTATTTATCAAATATATTTTGTTCGTTGATGGATATGTTACGACTGGATCGAGTCAGATACACCAGTTTTCGTTGAGCAACGTTGAGCCTAGTTCATGCCTAAATGAGTGACCCTCTGGGAACACCAGCTACCATAAACAGCTAGGGGAACAACCCCTGTAGTGATGCCGTCCTCTGAACGTATTGGGTACTTCTTTCTTTCGGAACCATCCAGCATGTCCACGGAAAGTGGAACTTGGGACACAACTCTTCCTATTTATTAAGCGCTCAGAAACAGCAGTTCAAGGCTTCCAAGATCGCCAGTCAAGACCAGCTGGGCCATTCTTCGGGAGATAATTTTGAATTTGAGCATCTGTACTGTTTAACAGTCGAGACAGCTCCTTTATTTGTTTCCAGTTGAACCCCTAACCTTGGTTCATACATCAACCCTAACCAAACATCTTAGAGTGTACTTGATTGACTGTGAAGTGCACAGGGAAATTTGCCCAGATGAAGAGTTTTCCTCATTCTTTATTTATCTGGGAATCGAGCCCCAGGCCTGTGAGGTAGAAGTCCTAACCATTACACTCTTTCATCTGTTCGCTCATAGGAATGTTTGTTCTCTGGGGGAAAAAAATCAGCATTTGATATTTGCTAAACAGAAAAACTTTGATCATTCGATCTAAAAATATAGCCTTCTGCTCCATTTGTTTATCTCGTTTATAAGTGAGACGTTCAACGTAGGTATTCCCTTATAGAAAGGTTGAAAACTGTTTTACTAAATTAGATTCATAACTATTTTATTTACATATTAGCAAAAAAAAACAAAAACGGTGGGTCCATTTTGTATGGATCAGCACTTCTGCCGATGACAAGAGGATATACGTGCTCCTAGAATCAAAACATTTCTTTTGGTTATATGCACACACACACACACACACACACATATATATATATATATATATATATATATATATATATATATATATATATATATATACAAACCAACATATTTCAAAAATGTTTACAGTTTTTTTTGTTTTTTTTTTGCTGCTGATCACTTCCCACAAATATATACCAGCACAATCTCGTTCATGTTATAAAGATTATATCTCAGTGATGGAACTATGAGTAGAAACTTGATAAGTTATAAGCCTATTAGTACATTGGAACTCAAAAGTTCGTCTAAAACCATTAGGTAGAGTTTAATGATATATATATATATATATTCCACCATGAAACACGTACTTAAATTCAGCTCCAAAATCGACATCTAATCCATCAGACACCAATTAAAACCCACTTGAGCACTGACCTGACAAACCATGAAAATTGAAAGAAATTTAGTTGTATACACAGGCAAAAAACAAAAATCTGCCCATCAATTGCAATGGTGCAAAACTGATCTGTAACAACAAAATGTATGTACTTATCCACCTATCTATCCACACGCACAAACATATAGATATATATATATAGAGAGAGACACAGACACACACACACACACATTGGTTTCATGTACATAGATTGTTTTAAAATCTAGTAGTTATTGACCTTTGTGAGAAAGTTCCCACGTTATAGACTTTATGGGTATTTATATGTAGATCATGAAGTACAATCATAAAACAGTCTTTGAAAACCCTGTCGGTTCTAAAGCGACTAGCCATAACTGTCCCAACCGAAAATTATGTTTGTCTGTAGAATTACTTGCATGTTTATAGACAGGCATAAAGCTGCGAATCATGAATGTCTGTACCATGGATATACCAGACATTTTTAAAAGTGCACGGATAACTTGAATCGTGCAGTTTTGATGTAGTACGATTAATGTATTACTATACGGATTCATTTAACCAAGTTGAAGCTGAAAACAACTATTTCTTCAGGTATACATTAATTAAGGTAAAAGATTAGTTCGTGATAACGTCAGAATTGGTGTCAATATTCGAACAATTATCAACGTGTCTGTGGCTCTTCCAAAAGTTATAGCCAATATCTCTGTATAGCTTTCAGTGTACAGCTCGTGACACGTAATATCCGAGTCGTAAAATGATATTTACATGTTGAAACTTGGTAGGCAGCAGCTATTATCATTGAAGTTAAGTCCAAAACAAGATAATTTATCGTGCAGACATTGTTAAAATTATTTTAGCATAATTTTTCGCTAATTCTGTAAAAATAACTTTACCAAAGACTTTCATTGATATGAAGTGATTTCTTCTACAATTTTCGTGGAAGAAATTTTAACTTCGAACGAAATAATCACATTAATCGAAAATATATGTATCCGACTGACAAGAATCGTTTAATGCTTTTGAGAGAACATGATAATGTCTCAGATTTCTGGGTGGTTTGAATTCGGAGTTGGTTCATCAGATGAATATTTTTTTTTTTGGTGGTTTATATAAAAAGCAAGTGAATATCATCCGAAAGTATCAACTACAAACTGAAAAGTACGTTATCACGTAGATGAAAACGTATATATATATATGTGTGTGTGTGTGTGGCTTGACTATTTCCGCTGTCCCGTCCAACATTTGGTGAGATTCGATAAAGAAAAAAACTAGCTATAAATAGACACGCGCTATCACTTAGTTAAAACAACTCCTGAGGCAATTTTTATCTACTTATCCAATTGATACTTTTACATATATATCCTTATCATTCTATTATGAAAATAATGTTGGTAAACCGCTGTTCATAAAAATTTTGGCAGCTATCCCAATTCTTAGCCATAGGGGCATTTTCAAATACGCCCTCTATCTGCTAGGCCTCCGTATACAACCTTCAATTTTTCAATTGCTTACGCACCAGTATGCCTCACAATTCTTTTAAATTTCGTAATTGAACTGTTACTGTCGTATGGGCTGACCTTTCTACCAGCAGTTCCAACATTTGAATTGGCAATACTTGATTCATCTTGCTTTACCATTCGATGATCATCCGTATATAAAAGTAAGCGTTGTTAGTGTCTGTCCATCACGCCATAGAAACCACTTAAACGTGCGCGCAGATTAACCAAAATGTGCATGCATACTCCGTGAGCATAGGTGAATGTTTAAATATAAAAATTTCTGAGAAAGTAAAACAACTAATGCAAATAGGCCGTAAAACTAATATTTACCCGTCTGGGAAATATGTAATATTTTTCCCGAGTGTGTAGAGCAATTGCTTAAAGTTTAGGGCATTACAGAAAAATATCTATTTATGTAAAGGAAGACTTTTATGCAATTTTACAACGTCCGTTTTGCTATTTATACATAGATAACCGGGATTATGAACAAAGCAGTTAATGCTTTTGGAAAACAAAATAATAAAGTACAGTGTATACTTCATCAAGTATTTTCCCAAATGGATCATATTAGTTAATTTAGCCCTTCTAAACTTGACTGATGAGAAAAAAGCTGTTATGTTGGAAATTCGACTTATCTAGCAAATATGGAACAAAACAAAAAATACCTCAGTTTTCGATGTGAAATTGTGTAACAAAAAATCCTAATTCACTTGAATGTACTTGAGAATATTTTTAACGGTCGTTAATTGCGTCAGTAAGCTAGATTCAGTTGGGATGGGTTGGTATTGAACAAACATAAAAATGTGTAGTCACTTATGTCATAGCTGATATTGGAATAAAGATTATTTTTCAAAATATTGATATTTCGCGGAAATGGCCGTCTGTTCACTTCGGATGTTTTTTTTGCATTTGCTACTAACACTAGAAGTGTTTCTAACACTAATGAAAGTCTGGAATTGTAAATTTTGGCTGTATGATGAAATAAAGCTTATATTTCTTCATGATATTAAAGTTGCTCCAATCTATTTTCAGGTAAGTGTCATTTGATACCTTCCATGTTCTTTGCAAAACAGGATCCTGTTGTCAGCAAAAGAAGATAATTTTCCAAGTAAGTTCAACCATTTTTTCTTCTAAACTCCAACACGAATATCTTCTAAATTTCTTGCATTTTCTATAAACAATGCCCTATTCATCTACAAAAACTTCAATAATGAGTATGTTTTAATTATGCCCAGTATGATGTACAAAGATTACAAACGCTGAGATATTTTAGGCAAAGAGTTTCACCTGGTTGAGAAATGGAAGATGAAAGAGCATTTACTATATGAAGTCAGGTAAAAAAAAAAACGAACTGAATTCCTAAGTATTATCAGAACAAATAAATCCGACAAAAGTGTTATCAGGACAAATAATTCCGAGGGAAAGTTTCGTCAGAACAAATAATTCCGAAAGAATGTGTTATCAAAATAGAGAATTTATTGCTCTAAGAATTCGGACTTCGCTTATGGGATGGTGAGACACACGAAGTATGAACCAACAAATTTAGCTCTCTTTGATTCTGGGTAATAAGTGTTGTTTTCGATTGATCATTTGCAAAAAGCATACAACTCGGCTATTATTCCCTTCAAACTTCTCTTTTGTGATCAGAACATTTATATTTTATAACTTAGCTTTTTTGTCCTAGGCAGCTCAGGGAATATATTAGAGGCTCTCTTCAAGGCAAAGCTAGTATAGATCCTGATAAATGTCGTTGCCTTTATAGTCTGTTCCATTTCTTAATGCTAGAAGCCTTTTTTTTTTCTCTGTGAGCCTGAGCCTGTAGTAAGTAGTGAACGTTCAAAAGAATGCTGTGCAGAGATTGAGTTCGGAAAATAATGCGACCAGTCTGAATGTCAAATTGAATAAATAATTCTGACTGACAGATGTAAACGCATCCGCAAAAATGAGATAGATCCGATGTTTAGTGTCCCAGGAATTCCTAAGAAGTAAAGCCGTGCAATTGAAGGCAAAATTATGTTTAAACACAAGAAACATCCATGAATGCTAAGTAGGCGTAATCGTACCGAGATCTTTTGGGGAGAATACACTAGCAGTAATGTGTGCAAAAATCGAATTTCTCCGAAAGTTATTTCAATTTCAGTTGAATTCCAATCTAATAATGATATAGGCCTATGTGCATGACTCGTTAAAAGATTGTAACGTTATTGGACAACAAATTTGAGAAGCAGAATTTTATCGAGAATAGAAGAAATTGAAAATTTAAAAAATATATATATCATACAAGATTGGTGCGGACAATCGGAGTTGTGCGTGATGCTGTTTATAGTATGATCACATTCCAGCCGATCAATTCTATAGCCTTCTTCAAGTTTATATTTAATATTAAAACCTTTTTTGTGGTAAAGCAAATTAGGTAAAATATCTGTTCATGATAACATCACCGACACGAAGAATGAATCAACTGTTCGAACAGATATCGAAGTGTATGTGGCTCAGCTCAAAGTTATAGGAAATATTTTTCTGCATAACAATCAGTATACTGCTGATGACACATTATATTTGCTTCATAAAATAATGTTTTCATCTCCAGACAATAGGCTATTAATGTTGAAATTGAACAAAACACAAGAAAATTCATCTTCTGACCATATTTCAAAACGATTTCAGCATAACCCTTCGCAAATTTTTGAAAAAAAAAAAAAACTTTACGAAAGACTTTAATTATTATGAAATGATCACTTCGACCATCTTTGATCGAGACATTTTAACGATGGGAAGATTTGCGACTGCAGCAGGTTAAAATTAAGCAGATAAACCTGAAAATTGTTCGAGTGCTCTCAACCAATTTAACGTTCACCTTTGGGAACTGGTCAGCTTGGGCAAAAAAATCAGGTCTCATGTTAGGGTTTTTCTTACGATATAAGTAAATGCCGAACTTGTCCATAACTCTCAATCCAGTGTAATGAAATACGGTTTAAAAGTATTCCAGTTACTAATCAGGGAACATTTCATTTTTAATTATGTACAGGTAATGTTTCGGGAAAATGATTTCTCGGTTTTCATTTTCATCCAAACAGACACTTTGAAGTATACCTCTGCATCTACCTAGGACAACAAATCTCCATGGAATACTCGAGAAGTTTAGAATTATTCTAGGCATGCAACCATTTGGCTGAGAATGCTCAACCTTTGAAAACAGAAAAATCCCATTTCTACCATTTGTAACCCAACCTAGTGACTGACTCTCAAATCGATAACCATGCAACGTGTGCATGAAAGAATCATGCTCAACATAACATGCGAAGATTACAAAATAATATAGGGAAAAAAACCGCATAGAATCCATTATAAAACTAAAATAGCAATGGGATGGTCATGTTAGAAGAATGGCTGACAACAGATCGACATGATGACTCACAAAACGGATCCCCGGAGATCACATACCAAAACCGAGGCCGACAAAATATAATTTAGCGAGACTAATTTGACGAGTTCAGAACGTATTGGCTTAGCGACGCCCAAAAGTCTCGCATAACCTAGGAAAGGTCTGTCCAGTGACAGACAATAAAAGACTGATGGTGGAACTGACTCTTTTCAATGATAGCTTCAGTCTTATTCATCTGAAATGAATTTTTGTTCAGGAAAAAATACAGCTTTCAGGATTATTATCCTAATCCAAGATGAAACACTAAAGCCAATGGGATGAATATCAAAATTCCATGGTATATTTTTGAATCCTCTGCTGATTCATATGCAAAATTGGCAACTTTCATGCCTTTTTTAAGCATAAAAGCACTCAATAACTAATTGTTCCTTAGTTGCACATTTTGATATTTGTTCTTTGCATTGTTCTTTAGTATATCAACTAACACATGCCTCCACAACAGGCACCCAGCCACATGTGTATACACACACATCAACTGACACATGCTTGATTCATACACACACACACGCACACACACACATATATATATATATATATATATATATATGTATGTACATGTGGTGGTGTTCGTATATTTCAACATGTCAAGATACGTGCCTATTTGTGTGTGTATACGTGTACATACACACCTTTGTATGTACACTTGTGTGTGTGCTTAAATATGCTTTCATTTATAATAGATGCGTTATATTAATTTGAATTTTTTTTTGAAATTAACTTCAGTAATTACATGGTGAATGTATCTTTCGGCCTAAACTGCGTGAATAGAATAAACAATCAAAGAAGATAAAGCTGCTGCAGGAATCGAACCTGAGATCAAAGTATAGCTACATTGAGGTAACATTGCTTATATATATATTATATATTGTCATCCACAGACAGCTGTTCCGTTGTACTACAAATCTTCAGTGTGGATTTAGACTATCCATTATCCCATCCAGTACCACGAAGCAGGATTGAAACCTTCGCTTCAGACCCGGAGGCTGGTATCCTCTCTCTGCGCGATGGAACCTGACAGTCAGTAACGTTAAATATAAGCAAAATATTCCTCATCCACCAGAGTGCTCTATTCCTATGGAAGAGAATTGCATAAGCTTACAATGAAAAAGTTACCTCACTTGAAGAATGTTCCACCCTGAATAGGGGAGCGTTATATATATATATATATATATATATATATATATATATATATATATGATATGTGTATATATATATATATATATATGTTTCAGCAGCAAGTTGGGATGAATAGCAGTTGGCCACTGACCCTCAAGAGTTACAGATGTTTTTGAGTATTTCATCAAACTTTAACCGAAAGTACCATATCTTTACTGTGGAACCAACTTTCCCTCAGCAGGTGCTGTGTGCTCCTTCTGGCAGTTTCATAATGTATCCCAACGACCGGATCTGAAGACAACAGGCTCTCCGGGATATTTTATCGATGGTGTCGGTACGAGTATGATATGCTCACATCGAAAGAACAAAGCAACCGATATTTGTGAACATGGCGGCCGGCCTCTGTAGGAAAGGATTCAGGCTAGAAGTTTCCCGCCATTTCATCAAATATTGTCGAAATATTGCACACACTGCTAATATTCAACATTCATACGGATAAGAGTGAAACTAGATTACAGGTAGAATAGATTAAATTTAGAATTAAAATTACAAAGAATAAATTAAATTGCTATATACAAGAAAATAAACGAAATTGAATGGCATAAATGTAGATTTGAAGTAGACGGTACTAGAAGGTTCGTTGGGATTCAATTTACACTGACGTAAAAGTGATTGAATTATTGTATAAGTGAATAAATGAACGATTTTGAAGCAGGTGAACGTAGATTCGAGATGTGGATAAACGAAGTCAAAATATAAATAAGATTTAAATCTGACTAACAAACAAGTTGTAGTCTTTGTGTTTGTTAATGGGCTTGAGGCCGGTGAGGCTGGCAAGTTAGTTTAAATGTGGTTGTCTCATCAGCATACTTTTGTTTTCAGTTTCTGAAGTTGGGTTTTTTTATTGTTTTTTTTTTTTAATTTTGTTTTTTTGAATCCCTCAATCGGTTATTTTAAGTCAGTGTTATGTTGTCCCTGGGAAATCATGTATTGAGAATTTTTATGCTGTCATTTTGATATGAATTCTAGTCTTTTATTTAAGAGCATTTTGGGAGGCTGGGGAGAGTTCTGATTGGTAATTTCTCTTGCAAGACTAAATGATACATCTTTTGGAAATATTGTAATAATCTGGTGCCTTTTTCCAAGTTGTTTTTCGGTGTTTTCTTTTCTTTGTTCCTAAAGTAAAATGATAGTTTGAGTCGGTAACTCCTTTTTAACTGAATCACTTCTCTTATTCACAAGTAGGTTTGTATTTCTTTTGAATTTAATGTTTTGGTATAGGATATTGGATTAGAGGTTGTTGCTTTTAAATTGGCATGATCATTTTTTCCCATAGTAACTTTTATGTTCATCGTTTTCTTTAATATTTTCTTTTATAATCCGTGAAATGTTCTCTATGCTATGAAAGATAACTTTCAATATATTAATTCAAAATATTTTGCGTAGTTTGTTTTCTTGTAAGGAGTGTTCATTGATCAGATTAAAGTCTATTCCGACTGTAATTGTTTTGACAGTTGGTGGATTGAATCATATGATGTTTTTCTTTCTATTTTTTCCCTGCACGGATGAAATGTTGATGTTATAAAAATCTTAGTAACTGCAGTTTTTAAAATTACATCGAAAGTTCATTGCCTTTGAAGAACCATAGAACATAGATGTTGAATTCACATAGTCATCAATGACTACATTTACATATATTGAAATACTTTCGTATGTTTAATGGTATTATACGAAGTCATTCTTTTGGTGGGATAATGAGATATGTGATGATCCTAGTCACTCCTTATGAGTACGAAGGCTCATGATAAAAACTCTCACCAGATGTCCTTCATGGAGCTGCGTTAGGTTAAGAGGAGACTGGTACACTGCCTTTCTGACGCCTGCAGAACAATTATGTTGTTGCATACAACACCAGGTAATTTCCATACAATTACCCACTTTGGTGAGGACCAGGTTAAACAATGTTAAACCCTAGTAATTGTACGAAAATCAGTGTATCTAATACGATTTTGGCTTGATAGTTTGATTCAGAGATTGCCTCGATGATACGTACTCAACAATAATGTGAGGAGAAAACATTTTCTTACAAATATTAGGTAGGTTCCTTTTTTCCTCAGGACCACGTTTTCACAATTCTCTATCAGTACACCGCAAAAGAGTTTCTTTGGATCAACTTGAAAAAATCATTTCGAGAAAATTAGCCAAAATTTATTAGTTTGTCTCGAACTAAATTTCTGATTGAATATGAAAAATATTACTTTGAGATAAACTAATGATTTTACGTGTTACAAATTAGAGTATTTCCTTTAGGTTTTTCGACATAACACTCTTTCCAATGGATTTTATAAAAGAATTTGTACTCCTGAATGATTCAGATGTAGAAAAAGATGTACTGTGCGAAGAATACTTCAAGAAACTTACTTATAGACATTCAATAACACGCAGCTAACTAATGCAATGTAATTAAAAAAACAAAAACAAAAAATGAAACAGATAATGAACATTCCTCACTTTGCGGTCAGTTTAATTCGTGTAAATTCTAAGACATCCATACTCTATCAATATCGACTCAATTTCTGTTCGCACGGTTTTCGTAATTGAGTTTGACACTTTAAATCTGAGCGAAAGAGCTTCAATTGTGAAAGTATGAATTGTTAATTTGGATTGATTAGTGATCATGCTTAATGAAGACTAATTACTTTTGTTGGACTTTTACTTGTCTGTTGGATTGGATATTCAGGCAGTGGATTCAATTCCAACTGTACGCTGCTTGATTAGCAATACTTTATGAAATTTCTCAACGCATGAAAGTAAACAAAATGAACCAATCGATTTTCATTATCACCGCATAGGATCATTATCTTTTGAATCTACGTATGTACTTATTTATGTGTGTCCGTCTGGTTGGTCGTCTGGTTATGTCTGTCTGTCTATCTGGTGGTGTCTCTTCTTGATTCTCTCTCTCATATAAATATGTAGATTTATTTCTCCAATCTGTTTGTCTGACCATCTGATTGTCCGTCCGTCAGACGATCCAGACATCTGTCGGTCTATCTGGTTGTCTGGCTGTCTATCTGGTTGTCTGATTGTCTGTCTGTATCTCTACTTGTTTTTTTGTCTCTTATATATATCTCTCTCTCATGTAAATATATGGAATACTTTCTCCTCTTTATCTTTATTTACACGATATCATACATATATTTGAGTTGATAAAGAGAAGAATAGCAGAATATCAATATTTTATATTCATCAAAAAATGAAATATATTCCTGCCAATGTAAGGTGAAGACCCTTTCGAGATCACGATGAGCAATACGCACGCACATGTATATAAAGACAGAGAAGAATGTTTGAGTATGAGGGGTATCTGTGTTTTATCATTCATGTCAATGTAGTCAACAGCATTAATGCTAATGTTGTCAATTAAATTATGGAAAATACTTGTTGCCCCTCAAATGTATTTAATAAAATGAAAGGAAAAGATCAGTAAATAGGAACATATTATATTTGTTCTTCAACACTCGGATTTCACAGCTGTGTAGAACAGAGCAGTTCTTCTCGCTTTCAATTCATGCAAGATAAGATTGATTCAATACTTTCTCTAATAAGTGCGAGCCAAAGAGCAAAATTCAATGCTGATATCTGAATCTCACATAAGTTAATCACTATAGCTAATGCATGTAACAGAACTGATTATTTAAAGAAAAAAATATGAAAGATTATATGAAAATATAGATCTCTATCTAATATTATCCTAATCTTTTTATGCAAAGTAATATCTTAACACAAATTTGGGCAATGTTGGTCCCAAAATAATCGGAGATCTCAAAAGTGCCCTTCACAAAAACAACAAAAAATCGAGTTTTTTGACGTAGTTATTGGTCACATTTTTGGAGCTACGACCTTAAAGATTTTCATGGATGAACCAATAGGCTACATCTAAAAACTTTTTTCATACAAGTCCTTTTTGAGGTTACTGTGGTAATTTTTGATCAACAACGCACAAATCTTGTGATGATATTTTTTTAGATAATTTCAGATAAAAATATCTATTATTATTATATATGTATATAATTCTAGTACACCTGCAGTTTACTGCAATTCATTAATGTGAGGTACGGATATTCATTTCCTTTTGAACGTAACGACTTAGACCATCCTTTATTACCACTTCAAAGTTTACTGTCTTCAAAAAAGCTGGATGATGACCACCGTACAACATATAACCGAATGAAATTAAAACGTAGCATAAGTCAAATATATTTTTTGTGTTGTCATGCAATCCAGTTTGAGAGCCCCTGCATTAAGGAATTGGATTTTCGACGCGTTGTTATCACAGTGCAATAACCTTTTTTTTCCCCGAAAACAGACGACTCAATATTTTACTCTGAAAATCCATGGACCAGCTCAGTGCTTCTAAGATCTGAGATACCCACGTAGCATAGTTGTAAAGAATTCCATTCTCGTGGGAAAAGAACATAATTCCTGCGAAATCGGATAATGGCAATAATGTTTTAAGAATTAAACATATGGGGCATTAATTCCATTTTCGATAAATTGATTTTTATATTTAGTGACATTCTTAGATTTTGTGGAGAATCCTTTGGAATGCTGGAACTTCGATTTAAAAAAAAAAGTTGTGGAGCTTATGCAGGGGTACGACGTATACCTTCTCAATTTTAAATATTTGTATGTTTAATGTTGACTATACACCTAGTTCTCAAAAGCAATCATTACCTTAAACCACACTTCCAAAACCTATATCCATAACTGCATATAAGCGACAATAGATCTAAAAAAGTTTTTTTTCATACGTGCTAAAAGACAAGTGCCATGATTTCAACCATGCATCAGCAATTTGTGGTGGTAGAAGCAGTAGCAGAGGGAGGAAAAAGAGCAAGTTTTTTTCTCGTCTTTTTTTTAATCAGCTGATTCTTGTACTTGTAATATATTGCGATACGGATAAATTCTGCGTGTCTTGTTTTCTGTAAAAATCGTGAATGACCATTTTAGGCGTTTTGGGACTATTTTTGATTTTTCCAAAATTCTTGAATCCAGACTCGTACATTTGATTGACACAATAACTGTCAATAAACATTTCTCTAAATTGATGCACTTCTAATGACCTGACAGATCTTTCTTCCCCTTTCCGTTGTTTATTGTAACTGGAACAGACTGTCTAAATGGGATGTGTGAACACATCTGATGAAACTCCTACAAGGTAGTCAGTTGGTGAGGTATCAATGTTTTTACTTAGATCAATTGATCTCACCAGCTGAAATGTGATATATGACATGAAAAGTTATTGTTGAATGCATGTCGATATCACAGGCCTAAAGGGACGCAACTCCTGCTATGCTCTAAGGGAGTTAATCATTGCACCATGCAGCCCAAAAGAGAATCATTGGAGCTTTCTCTTTTTTTTTTTTTCTTTTCTTAGTTGAGATTTCATTGAGTTGCCTTATTGATTTACTTTGTTCTTCAGCCAACTGAGAGAGGGGGAATAATTTCTGACAAGCATCTGAAGTGAAGAAAAATATATGCATTTACACTCTCACACTTAACCATAAACTAACTCGCACACTTTCTCTCACACACACGCATACACGCACTGACTCATAATAACACCCAAACGTACACACACACAGAGAATAACACTGAAAACACGCACACTGAGTCCCATCAAAAAAGGTCAGATTTTAAGTATAACGATGGGCCCCAAAATGTCAGGAACATTTCTGATAGTTAGATGCAAACATATCCATCAAGCCAGATTAATTTGATTTTAATAGCAATAAAAGATGGTTAAAGCAGCGTCATATTTATTGCTTTATTCAAACAAATTGTCAATAAAAAAAAGTCCATAAAAAAACAGAAATGCATAGAAATTTTTTACAATGATATAAATTAATTTTGATTTTGCATACACAGACGAATTTGTATGTATCTTCTGAAAATATGCCCAACCTTTCGGGGAACACCCTGTATAGACGCAAGCGGTGTGCACACACAATAGTTTGACACTTTCATGAATTTCAGAAAGCTGTTTCAATTCACATATTCATATATACACTTGGCTTTCCCGTGTATGAATCAGGTTTCCATGTTAATTTATAGTAAATATTATTTGATATACGTTGTTTCACAAGTCTTTGGAAAAAATTTAATTGAATATACAGCTTTACACCTCTATAGTCAGTTCATATTTACCATTTTCAGACTTGATCAGCTGACGATATATAGCTTTTTGGATTAAACTACATTTCCATGCAAATGAAATAATGCATATCTATTCATGTCTGCACCCTGATTATTAAAAAAAAAGGGATGAATTATACAGAACATTTTTCAACAGTACTTTGCCATGTTAATCAACCGCTTTCAGTGTTAAATATTGATCACATAATTTGGATATTATACAGAGGAATGAAACTAAATTTCGAACTGGAAACCAAAGAAAGCTATAGATTTATTGACCTACCCCTGTATCCAAATGTTTCTCTCTTCTTTCATGTTACCCTTGTTCCGTCCATACTTCTTATTTTCTCTTTCTTTTATTCTCTCACACTCACCCTCTCCTTTCTCTCACCTTCTCCTTTCTCTCACCTTCTCCTTTCTCTCACCTTCTCCTTTCTCTCACCTTCTCCTTTCTCTCACCCTCTCCTTTCTCTCGCACTCTCCTTTCTCTCGCTTTCACCCTTTCCCTTCTCACGCTCTCACTTTCTGCCTCTCTTCTTCCCTGCACTCTGTCTCTCTCTCCCCTGACCCCTTTGAACTCACTCATTCTCTCTGTCTTTCTTCCCCAGTACTCTGCTTTTCTCTCTCTCTCCCCCGGTACTCAACTACTCATTCTCACACTTTCCTGCATTCACCCTCTTGCTCTTTTGCATCTCTCAACGTTTAGTCATCAGTCATTTGGAATGTGATTTCACCAGTAAAACTTTGCATTTTCCAAAGCTAGCAAATACAAGACATCAATGAATAGCAAAAAAAAAATAAGCGGAAACGTAACTTTATGTATTCATTCAAGCTACTACACAAGAAAAAACATCAACAGCAAAAGCATTACACTGTATCCTTTTTTTAGTATACGACAATTTATGTCCCGGTTACCATTACACGTGTCATCTCAGTTATTCTAGCAAGTTTTAAATCTCGATGAGACCAAGACGTTTTTGTTTTCATAACCACCAGAAGGAAACTTCTACCCTGATGACACAGCGTATACAAGATGTGGACAAAAGATCCATCAAATGTTAGATATGTGCAACGTGAATATCTATTTATCAAGGAAGATGGAAAATGTTCATTTTGCAGTGACCATGAAAACGATTAAAGGCTGACTGAACGCATGGGTCCAGACATGATGCTACAATTTAACTCTATATTGATCATCTAGTAATCCATCGAATTACATCACTAGTAAAGTGACGACCATTAAGAGAAACGATTGCAATCTGATACGACACGACCTGGGTATACCTTGATTTTCCATGCAAATGAATAAATGAATTAGATAGCTCTACAATTAGAATTCACAAGTTTTGTGCCTTTGAAACATCGGTCATTATAATATTGGGGTTTGCTCGAGTGTTGATTGTGTTATATCATTAACTTGGAATTAAATCAGCCGAATGATGTATTCTTTGAGATGTAGTACTTTTAGGGATTCCTTCATTCAATATTTATCGCTATAATTTCGACTTTTTGGAGGTCAAGAACAGATAAATAGAATGAGACATTAAGAATTATGTCTTTGAATATGGGATGGGAATGATTTTTTTTTTAGTTTCAAGTGAAATAGGATTGACTACTGGAGAGAAGGGAAATCTTGGTCAAGTGCCAGACATCATTAGACTCTCGGATGGTACACTAAGGAGGCAAGAGGCGGTGCCTCCTGGGTAAACAAAAATACTTACATACTAGTAACAAGAACACACTTTGTTCACACACACACACACACACACACACACACACATATGCTACTGATAAATTATGAAACTAGTGATTCTGTGAAATCCCCAGGGGCTATGTGAAATCGTTGAAAAACACATTTTTGACACACTCACACATTATATATATATATATATATATATATATATATATATATATATTATTGTGTCTTCCACAGGCAGCTGTTTCGATGTATTACATCTCTTCAGTGTGGCTATAGACTTTCCATTATCCCATCCAGTACCGGGAGGCATATATATATATATATATATATATATATATATATATATATATATATATATATATATATGTGTGTGTGTGTGGGGGTGTGTTATCATGAAACCTATGATTTTGCGAAACCGTCTAACGTTTCATTCATTCCTTGAGTTACACAATCTGTGATGTAAATGCTGGCCACTAGTATTTTATGGAACTCAATTCTCACATGGTGTCAAACTCAATAAACATCAAATAGATTCCGATTCAGTATGTACAATGTATATTCAGCCCAGTTTGACACAATGACACGGTAGTGTTTCCTTCATTACAAAAAAGGGAAGTTTAGCTCTGCAAGAGTGTTAACCATTTCGTAAATTGAATATAAAACTGGATTTTATGATATTATTGAATTATTCAGGGATTTCACAAAAAAATAGTTTCACAAGCTTACTGTAGCGTAACATCTCAACGGTTGTGACACTAAATGTGATATTTGCAGCAAGGTAGATCATTTACATTTTTATGGAGGCATTTTTTGTGTATTTAATGCTCATATTCATATATATAAGTGTATACATACATATATGTATATATATATGTATATAGAACACATATACTTAAAAATTACCCATGTTCATACATATAACGTATGATTGTGCAACGATACAAACATGCCTTCTTGTGTTTCCTTTGGCATAGGCTTTATCCGTTATCACATGAAAGGGTTGATCTTCTCAAGGCTTATAACGATGTCCTTGAAGCTATTTCCTGCGAATATTCCTCGCAACACTTTTATGGTCCTTGGCAATGAGTGTTATTTTCCGATTGATTTTTGTGTAAAAAATGTAACAAATGGATGACGTTACCTTCAAAATTTTCTTTTGTGGCCAGGATAGTCACTCTATATTCATATGTAATTTGCTTGCTTACTTAATGCATATAAAAAGGTAAAAATTCACCCGTTGTCCATTTAAAAATGGGTAGATGCCTGATTATGACTGTCCTGATTGCTAAAGCAAAGTTTGGGAAGGACATTTTCTATACTTTTTTCAGATATAATCAATTGGGAAATTTGACTTGATACCAAGGGACAAAATATCTTTTTCTCAAAGTTGTAGGCTGTAATCGTTGAGAGAAACGATGAAATATTCATAATAAAGACGGACTGAATTAAATTTGCATAACAAATCAAACGTTTTTTCTTTTCATCATTATTATTATTACTATCATTATTGAATTATGTGGCATACTAGTTTCAATTATGACTACGTTTTAGCTTCATCTTAACTTGTTAGCTCCCAGTTGCAGAGTAACAGCCAGAGTTGTAATCAAACTAATTTTTACAAATCTCAGTGGGTGTTTTGAATCGATTATTAACAAAAGAGCATTTCTTATTTCAGGAGTAAAAGTTTCAAAATGTTAAAACCTTTAGAATTTAATATTTAATTCTAGTGTGGAAATGCTCAGTGATTGTTTTCTTGTAATTGTAAATCTTAAAAAAAAAAGAAAACAGATTTTGAATTTCATCGAAAATCTTATGCTACATTTTTTTTGTGAAAATTCTTGATTGTTTTTGGTTGTCTCTCTTTTTGGTGCCAGGAAGTGCCCAATGACTGGAGCAGGTCGACATTCGCCAACCGTGCTGCTACCTGTGGAAGGTGTTTGAACTTTTCGGCCTGCATTGGTGACACTCTTCAAGCTAGTCAAAAGCAGGTAACTACGGACTTGTATATAAAGTTCGATTAGTGAACGGTTCCATTGCTTCTCAGTGTTCTGTCTGTGAACTATTGGCAGTAGTTACCTCCCTTCTCCTCGTGGCTTTAGTGATATCTCACCCAAGCGTGCTTTTCTCTCATGAAAAATATTAGTAGCTAAAAAAGACTGCTTCTCGGATTGTGGTGAATAGTATGTGTGTGCTTCTGGTCGATTTTTGTCAAATATGCTCTGTTACAGGGATTCTCAAACCGGAGTAAGCGTACCCCTAGGTATACCCCCAAGAAATTTCGAGGATGTTTCAGATTTGAGCTTTGTCAAATCTAGTCCACGAAAGACAATGTGTCAATGATTGAATGCCGAGGAAGAGACACTTCCGGATGACACAAAAGTCGGTTGGCTTTTGATGCGGATTTTTGTGTTGCAGTGATGAAAAACGTTAATCTAAAGAATCAAAATACAACTGATCTAGTCTTTATTTCATGGTATCCATACGTTTTACACGATATATTTCACAGTGGATTCGCCAACACTGTCGGGTAGGACTAACCTGACGGGTATGCCGAGGGAAAAGGTTTGAGAACCCCTGCTTTATTAGACTCCTTGATACAGAATTCATCATGAAAAAGTTCTACGCAGATTTTATGAGATTGGAAAAAAATTTTTTTTTTTCCAATGTCAGTGATTGTTCGGAACAATTTATCTATAACGTAGACCATTGATATGTACAGTTTCGGGGATTCTGACTATAACTCTGTGACACCCTCCATGATACAAAACGGTTGTATGAATAACAGTAAGGCTAATGAAAATGGAGAAATTTGTGTATATATTGCAGTTTTCAAGAATGCAGTGATAATAATTTTTTGATTGTAACTCAACATGTATAAACGATGATCACCAACTAGGAACCTTGGGTGACTTCTGACTGAGTTTAGCCCTTGAAACGGTCAAATCGTATTGGAAACACTGATACACTCCATAGTTGGATTACCGGAGTTGAATTACATCGAACCCAGACCCGAGCTAAGATGAAAGCTTGTCATGGAATTTTAGGTGCCATGAACAACTGATGACGATTTCCAAACGTACCAAAGACTTTTCCCCACTTAGGGAACCTTTGGCATGATAAAGAGCGATGGATGAGAACTAAGCAACACACTTTGTCCATACTAATGATTGAGTCCAAAACACCTAAACGCTGTTCCTCCATTGTCCATTTTTGTTGAGTGGGGCTTCAGAGATAGTCCAGCACCATCAACCTACATTTAAAAATAAACCAATTAAAACTATTCTGATTAACGCAGTTACCCTACCAAACAAGAATGGAATCTGTGAATATACGAAAGATAAGAATATTATGATGTCAAATATCAGACGAAAGGTACATGAACTGATATTTGAAAATATAATCGCATATAAATATTAACCCCTGAGCAGCTTAAAGGATTAGTGTCAGTCAAGGTTTGTGTTTGTTTTACGTCGTTTCCTGAAATACGTTAATCCTCTTAGGAGAATACGATTGTATTACACGCAAATGCCCGTGCACACACGTACTCAGATGTAAATGTGTGTGTGTGTGTATATATATATATATATATATATATATATATATATATATATAAGAGTAACCTTTCTTGCTAATATTCCAATACTGTTGCTAGTCCCTCACGTCAATGCAAGAATCAGTTGTTCTACACAAACAAACAAACATACATGTCTCCGCAGACAATGGAACATCCCCCAACCCCGGCGCACAAACCTGGAGATCCAGGGATGCCTAGTCATTTGAATCGTTTGTCCTTCTAGTCTATTTGCCTTTCCAAGGCTAGAGAGTTCAATCTACCACGCTAATTTGCCCTTAACAGCGGGATTCATGACTTTCCCAAGGCGTAATTCACATAATCAGCCCTGAGAGGAGTTTGAACACTTGTCCGCGCCGTTACTGACTACGCCAATCCCACTTAAACATGCAGAAGCACAAATATATCTTCATACATGACTTTTGATGTTCGTGCGCATGCTATAAATGAGAAAGAGGACAAAAACGAAAGATTGCCCGAGACACCCAAGTTGGAACGTTAATGAAGGAGTGGACGAAAAGCAAGACCTCTCCGATAGTCCTGTCAAATTCCTCCCGGCATGACTGGGTGGGAACATTTATTGAGAGAATGTGCAAGTATCACTGATTAGATCAGCCATTTTCTGGCTAGATCTCAATCCAAAAAAATTCTACGATATCCGATAATATCTGATTTAAGTAATGAGTTGTTAGTATTAGCTGATTGCCAACTCTAATGAGCGGGGTACATTGTTGTAAACATGGGGGTCATCTTGAAAATAAGCAGCGTAAAATTGCATTTTCGTTCAAACGGCATAAGTTATTTTTGAAACCAACATAAACCAGTAAAAATAAGTGTTATCTATGTATGAGTCGAACTTAAAGAGCTTAGAGCTATTAGGTAATTTATTTCTGATATTTCAAGCCATAATATAATTTTTTTCTTGGTAGTCTCAGCTCGACTGTTCCAACGTTTTATCAGACATAAACTCTCAAGTTCCTTAACGTAATCTTCATTATGTTACTTCAGACGATCTCGTGATCTCTTTCAACCCTTTGATCTTTTTATTAGCTATTTTATGCTATTCTATCTAACCTGGACCAATCCATTATCCGTTTATAACAGGAATAAGACACGTCAACCATCCGATCACAATCAAACTAACTTACTTCTTTGCATGTATGGCTTTTATACGGTTAGATAACTTTAAACGAATTTGTCTAGACCTATTTTTATTTTGAAACAGATGAACTAAAGGAACATAAGTTTTAGCTCTATATCGGGAAGGTTCTCCCGATTGTAAAGTTTCAAACATTCGCGTCACATCAAGGTAACAACAGCAAATAACCACCAGGACAAGATTTTCTGTTATCTATGTATTGCCTTGTTTTCACTCCATTGATTCTTTCATTTCTATTAATTCATGCACTGTTTCAGCATTGAGTGAGCATGAGTGTGAAATTGAAAATTTACCATCAGTACCACTTTCCCGATACGTAAAAAAAGTTTATCATAACTTAAATCATAGTTTCATAAAACCAAGAGTTATGATGTATTATTTTAGATGGAACGTTCAGATATCATCAAACAATCATTTACTTTTTTCAATTAAATGAACTAACCAATCATTATTTCACAATTTAAGGCACGATTTACCGGGAGTTGTCCCGAACATAACGTTCGATATTTGAACGGGGAACAAAAAAAAACGGACACAAGATTGATGTTAAAAAACAATGCACAAAAACATACTAACGATTCATTTATATTTTTACTTCTGTTTTTCTTGCATAATTATGTTCATTTGTAAACTGTTTTTAACATCAAGTACGTATAAGTGTGAAACTAAACAATTTGCAATCATTAGTAGTTCTCCCATACGCGCAGAAATATGAATTTATTCACAATTTAGATCGTAAACTTGCGAAGAAGTGAAGTGATAATGCATTATTTGAGTTAAAATGTTCAAATATATATTTTTTCATACTATTTACTTATCTTTTTCAACAACAAAAAATACATTGGAAATTAGATATGACAATAATTTTTTAAAAATTTCTGCAATTCATCCTACCCTGATTCTCATCCTCTCTGTCTTTGAAATACGGATACTGTTTAATTGTTCGTTTTCCTGATACAACCAACAGTTGGAACGGCCGCACAAAATCTATCCAAATGACTTTGAATTGAAAAATCGATCTCCCAAACCATTTTTTTTTTGTGGTCAAAACTAAGAACCCGTCTTGGGTTCCAAAGAATACCCACAAAAATTTCATGGGGCTATGTTGATTGTTTTCATACGGAAGGCTGTCACATACAGCAAACAGAAGGACGGACCTTTAAAGAATTATCAAACGATATAGTAATTTTCTATCATGAGTTACCCAGAAATAGAAAAAAAGATCTTGCTGAATTTACTCGTTTTTAAAACTGTTTCAGATATCTATGACTAACCATACTTATTTACACCGGGTGAGATCGGACATACTTGTATACTGTATCAGCTTTTGAGGAAAATACAGTTAGATGTTGGATGGATAACTTAATTTGGGACTTGGCAAATAGAAACATGTGACTAACAGGTTGACCAACAGAGCGGAATTTGTTTTATTCAGTGTCAATTTTGAGGACGATACAGTTAAGTACTAGATTTAAAATTTCTCGTCGTTTAATCTTTTTTAAACTTTTGATTTAGTGCAAGATTATTGATATTCGGACCATCCTCATCTTGGTTGTTTTTCATACAACGTTTCGGCCGTTGCACTCTGCAGCCTTCATCAGGTACCATCTGTTAGGTGTGGGGAAGTAACGAACCGAACCCTTTATCTATCCGACGGGGGTATATTGACCGAATATTAATAGAAATAATAATAATACCTCATCTCAAAATTCAGAGATATGCGAACAGAGGTATTGGCAATATTCTATAAACCGAGGGAAAAATTGCAGTTTTGTCCGTCTGTAATAGTGTTGATGACAATAATAATTCCTACCCTCAATTTAAAACAATGAACATTTTTATTTGGACCAGTTATTTTTTCCCCACTTATGAAAATCTGGTCGTAGAAGTTCAAATATCCATGACTTTATTCACGTAATTCAACTTGCGAAAACCTAAAAATCAAGGCTCTGAGGATTGAGATCAATTTATATTATAGAAATCTCTAACATGTCCGTATATTCGCTTATGTCCCGAACTACGCTTCATTTAGGAAAGGCAAAGGTACATTTGAAGTGTTCAGATCTCATTTTGTTTTAAAAAAAACACATTTTCAGGTCGAATTTTGCAACAGAACTAATTTGCTTGTCTCTACGTGGTTTGCATTCACACTTCCGTGATTTGAATAAATCAGCCGAAGCATTAATACTAAAGTATCAAAAAATATACACAATCGGTAGACCTAATTCAAAACCAAACGAGAAACCTTGCGATTCTTTTCTATTTAATTCCATGTGCTTCAAATCTGTTAAACTTCCAAGCCCTCTTGACAAGCGTAAATTTTGAGAAATGAAAAATATAAAGCTTTTATGAAAGGGACTTCTGTTGACAACGTAACCATAATGCTAAACTGTATCTTGAATGTCTATATGATATTGGTGACTGCTAATGTGATTTTCTTTTTCACTCAGTGCTTATGCAAGTCTGGTAATGATTTTTAAAGATCCTAAACTGACAATAAAACATGAATTCTTTGAAGCAAGACCAGAGTCCCGATCCAAGAGCAACAATAAAACAGGGGCACAATTTTAATTCGATGGTCCACTTTGGCGTGCAAAGTATTACCATGATACCTTAATTCTATGAATAATAATATCTCAAGTTTTAGTAGATCTTAGCACGCCTGCACGAGGGTATGTATTGACCTGAACGGGTCAGACCACAAGTGTGAACTTTCCCGATTGGTGGAGGTTGTTTGCAAATAAGACCTCCTCTTTGACTTCATGAAATACCAGAGCAATGCCAGATAACTGAGCTAGTATTCTTGCATACTCCTGCATTAGCTCAAACACCACGGAAAGGAGTCTCTTTGCATGTTTTTTGAAGACAAACGCCTCCATGGTTCCCGTTTTGGTCAACAAAATTTCGTTAGGGGAATATGCATGAAAAAAAAATGCTTTGGAGAGAAATTGGTTGGAGTTAGCTGGGGTAGATCAACAGCTAATCAACTTTCTATGCTGGCATGTCCCAACCCCCTATGGCTAACGGTAGTTTGTGTCCTCGTGTATTATCTTCTTCTAATCTCCGGCCTCTCATTTTTACGTGATTTCAACCATCTTTTATAGCTAATCACTCTAATTTTTCTTTGCTTGTTCAACTTATATTTATTCTCCATCTTTCTTATTTCTGTCAAAGTTCTCAAATTCATTCCCCCTTTCTTTTGTGCAGAAAAACATCGTTGTGTGTGATTAATCACCCTCGTTTAAAATGCTTTTTAACTGTCAGAAACACAAACAGTTGCTAGACTTCTTTATTCGCTAGAACGAAGCCATGTCATCAGCAGACAGTTATCCTTATTTGTATCTCAATCAGGGCAATATCAGGTCAGTGAGGTCAATCAATAATCTAATTGTATTAGGGGGGTCACTATCCCACTCCAGCAGTCATATTCTACCTTCTAGAAAATTTCCACACACCTCTCCACCCACGCATACATATATATATATATGAGAGAGAGAGAGACACACACACACTCTCTCTCTCTCTCTCTTTTGGTGTCTTTTCTTCCTTTTTGTTCGTGAATCTTAACACACAATCACTCTCACACGTATATGTATATACGTACACACATATTCTTCCATGTATTCACCTCGTCACAGATCGCTTTCAGATATCTTTAATGGCTTTTATTTGGGGAAAAATTCTTAAAAATTGGAAAATATCTATAACGTAAAATCACAGAAGCAGTGAAAAAATATCACTTGTAAAAATTATCAAAACAAAAGAAGTACTTATCAGTTAATAAAACAAATATAAAAATCAACATTCTTCATGATTAACATTTTAATAGTGTCTTAATCTTTTTGTCCGAATTGAAAGGTGTGCACTCATACACACTTGTATGAGGGTTGATCAATAAAGCCGTAGTCTGACACGTAATTATAGGCTTAATTGTTGATTGATTTAAAAAAAACATTGGTTGTGTGAATTTTGTTTTCATCAATCGTCTGAAGACTTATTAATTTACTTATGCACGCACTCACAAACACATTTATAATATATATATGGCGTGAGAATACTCACAAGAGAAAAAAACAAATAACACTGAATACAGAAGTATAATCAACTGAAGTTTCATAAGCTTTGACATTTCATGAATGCGAATTCTAATATAAAACCCTTATATAACATTTATCACTCAATTCATATAAATATTAGTATTACTAGCCACCTATCTATCTAACGATACACCAATCCATCTATTTACTCATCTATCTGACTATCTGTCGATATACCCATCTAAGTATTTCATCTATCTATCGATCTCTGTACAGACTTTTATCGATATCTGCTTGTATATCTATGATACATCGATATATATATATATATATATATATATATATATATAAATATTCTCACGGATTGCAAATACACGCATACATCTTTATATATGATCTTTTTTACATACACTTTATCCAATAAAAATAATAGATAACGAAATAAGAGCAAACCTCATGTTGCTTTTATATTAATAGAAAGCTAATAAAAAATATCCTCTTGCATTAAACCATTTATTCGCATGTAGGACCATTGCGTGTTCCTTCCTTGTCCAAATAGAATGTTAAAACATCAAACATTCGAAAATAACTTTTAGAAAAATCACCTCTATGGCCTATAAAAGCTCTTTTCATTCGGTGAGAGATCTTTGCTGGCGCCAGTTTCTATGCATGAATGGACTCTACCAAAATAAGAGGGGAAACTTTTTTTTCTATGCCTCCGCTCTGAGATAGATTCGAGGAAAAGTTGGAAGACTTTTTGCCACACTTAACCGTTGATATAATGGTCTGCTCAGGAAATGGATGAGTCATCCTTCACTGTATATTGTATTTCGAATATAACTCATAAAACTGCACCTTTTAGTAGCCGAAAAAGGGAGAGTCAAACATGTCAAAATACGGAAAACACGACAATATTATCTCAGAAAAATACTTCCAAGAACATAACAGACTTTTATAGATGAACGTAAGAGTGAATATGCATATTCTGATGTTCAACTCATATAAACAAATTGAAATCGTGACTCAGTAGGAATAACTATGAAAAATAATTCCTTTGCACTTTCAAGTAGATTGTGATTTTCCTTTCACAAAAGAATCTCACTTTTCCTAATTGTAATCATTGGATAATTCCAACTGTTCTGGAGACTGCATTCTGTAAGGGCCTTACTCATACTTCCTGTACAACCCAGAAGTTGGAGACATTTTGACACTGCTGCTATATATACCCACCAAACAGTTTCTGGATCACGTGGATGCGGATCCTGAAATTGATGCAATTTTTCAGGAAATGATTATCTTTAGGGGGCCCATTATTGATTATAGGCTTTTGGGACCTTTGTGGTACTACGGAGGATCACAAACGTCTTCATCAAGTTGTCAACATAGATAAGGAGCTAAAACATGGTACAATGTGTAGTTAAGGAATGGTCACATTTTTAATTGCATTCTTGACGTCACAATTGAGGAAAATTGCGACCTTTGCTCCAAAAATACAAGTTCGCCGATTTTTGAAGAATCCTGGTGTAGCGAGGAAGAACAAATTAAAAGTCCTCAAGTTTCCTCTTTTTGCAATATTGCGTTCTTGATGGCCAGGGAAGCATTGTGTTCCAAAAAATGAACCAATATAAGGAGAAACGTCGGTTAAAAACTTAACAGATGTCAGTTGTCTCAATCCCATAGAGATTGTGTATACGTTTCATGAGCTCATCGAGACTGAGTTGCGCTATATGATTAGGTTACACTTGATGCTTGAATCTGCTGTACAAGCTGGAGCTACTCCAGCTTCAACATTGGTTCCAGTGCATCCATTTTTTCAAGTAAAGTTTCGATAATTTCCAGTGTTGCAATTTCAATATGTAGACCTCCGAAAATAATTGTGGATAGTTTACGTCCTATTCAGTGGCATTGGGACTATTTTCTCTTCCGTTCATTCATCCATCAGTCTTCATTTCATACATCCAGTGGCTATAAATTCTCAAAAAGCTTCCTTATTCTCTGTGATCGTCAATTAGCTCAACAAGATGCAAAAAGAATAGTCCCAGCAAATGACATTTTGCCTGCTGAGTATGGACCGGCAGGAATCTTTCAATCAAAACAAAAGTGGTTCCTAAAATTTGAACGTGATATCCAGGATGCTCTATAGACGTGAAACCTTGCAATTTAAAACCAGACCACCCACGAATGAAAAAATTAGGATGCGTACGTGAAATAATTGGCATCAAATAGGAAGACAATGTGTCAAAAAAGTTTTTAAAAAATGGTCGGAATAGCTTCCTGTATCAATTTTGCGGACAGAAATTTCGCAAATCTGCAAATCATGCAGTCAAAAGCCAAAGGAATGGGGACGATCCAAGAATATCTGTCGACAGACGCTGGAGAGGGACCTACGACTGGTCAGCAGAAACGAAAGATCCACCCCCAGATTGGCCGCATATCAGACACATTAGAGTGCCTTGAATGCTTCATATCGTACAAAAATGGTACAATAGGTACTGGGTTTAATGATATTGAGAACAAACTATATTCACGAGTGAAAATTGCAGGTATAGCGATGTAATCACAAGAGAATCACGGATTCAGACCGAAATTTGGATTTTTATAACATGCACCAAATAGATTGTCCAATTGCTTCTAAAATATCAATTATCAATGATAAGTCACGCTTTTCTCTTCGATTAGATACTAATGATACATTGACATTAAGTTAACACCATACTTAGGCGTATGTAGTATAAGAATTTTCACACGTCTTTTTCTTTTGCTCAACCTTTTTCTTTCACAAAATATATCACCTCCCTAAATTGAAACGCGATAACATTTACAGCCTTCGGAAAAACTTCACTCATGGAAAGCATTCATAATTTATCAGATTTCGTCCTTAAAGCTAAAATGATGCTTGATAAAAAATACATCGATATTCAGTATATATTTATCTACGCAGATAAAATATTCGCTAACAAGTAAACAAGCGTTTTTCCGTTTCATAACAGCCAGAAGAACTCGATATTTATCTCAGAAATAGCAGAAATTGTGACCCAGGTTATTGCCACGGATCCTGCGAAATTGGGGTTGCCAGGTGTAAAGAAGTTCATGAGAGATTTGTTCATGCTTTAGGCTGTAGCAGGCTGACTATATAGAATTTGGCTCAGTCCAAAATAAAATTATTTCATAAATATATCAATTCTAGATGATTTGACAATATTAAATCACAAATAATGTCCATTTTTAGGATAATCGATGAACGGGTCGAAGTTTAGAAATGGCAAAAATGATTAATGAAGTACTGCAAAGAATCAGCTAAAATGTTTTTTTGAATTTACCAGAATATACTTCCTCGAGTAAGTAAACTTTTATGAGTAAGGTAAATTAATTTAATGAACCATGACAATCACCCGATATTTTTCAAATGTTTACTTTTATACGTTTTATTGACTTTGTTGATGTATTTGACATGGACAAATCCATTATAACATGACTGAATAGACACAGTTATACAAACAACTAACATCCTAACTTGCATATCTGCCTCCACATAAATGGATGCACTGACACAAGCAGGAGGCAAGGGGCATTATATATGAATAAAAAAAATGTAAATGCCTAAGTGTCACTATTTTAGATGTCTGTCGGGGAGATCTGAATTGAATTGGAAACTGTGATTTCATGGCGAGGACAATGTGCTGATATTTGTAATGAGCAGATCATCTGCAACCAGTATGAAATATGTAATTATTGTCACTTTATTGATTTTTTTTTTTTTGAAACATTAAATTATCTTAAATAATTTATAAAAGACAAGAGCAATCAATACTGTTTGTAATAACATTCCAACTATTGAGATAAAATCGTTGTTTTTATTGATCTTATCACAATTCAGTGACCGTTGTGGATATTGATTTGAAGCGCATCGTTAAATACATGACAACGTCTTTCGCTGCACAAATTTTCTGTTTGGCATCGAAAAATGGCTTTTAGCACCAGACAACGTTTAAAAAATGAAAATATGCGGCGATTTTTAACTATTGACAACTTGTGTTGGAAACTGATGCAATCGTGATTTTAATACATAATAATACTAACTACAAAATCGAGGGAGACAGAATGAACAGCCTGCCTTTGGGTCAAATTTGATAATTTTAAGGAGGCGTTGACAAACTGAGTCTCCGAATGAATGAAAATGTTTTTTTTAATAGGTATAATTTTTTGGATGTGTAAATTATAGATGTGACTGTGTTCCCTTTAATTATCATATTCTGATATGTAAAGGAATGCATGTTTTGTTTATACCCTGTATAAATGTAAATTGATTTCAATAAATCTCTGCTTTTCGTGGGTTTTTTCTTCGGCTAAAATGTTCACTTCAACCTTGGAAGGAGATTTCATTATCGTGGAATGCTAACGTCTAACCAGTTGTATTAATCATAGCTATTATTTACCTTAATCTTTTACTTTGCTTTAGTTCACGGGCTGAATGATGACTAGAGTCAAGTCCTGATGAAAAACAAAACAAATTAGGATCAAGGTGAAAATAGATTTTAAAGAATTGACTTTTATTTAGTTATTATTCTTGCAACACTAAGATCCTTCTTTTCATAAAAAACAATTAAGAAAGAAGCAGCATAGATGGGGATTATAAATCCCGAACAGATTGGAAATCGCATCTAAAAGTGACTTGAACGTTGCGATGGAAGACAACAGAAATAAACTGAATTAAATAAAAATTAATTGCTATGCCATCTATAATGTTTACACAACTCGAGACCTTTTTGTTGAGTTGCTTCTAGCACAGAATTACACGAATAACACTTTGAAAGTTGTACTGGATATTGTATTAGCTTTTATTATGTCCATTTCTCTATTCGTACAAATTAGAATATTTGTAATACACCAATCAATCAAATACCACACTATCTTCTCCCCTGAGGAGATTACATCAATCACAAGATCTTTGGACCGAGCCATATTTGAAGAAGCATTAAACGTCAATTGTGGAATAAATCTCTGGAAGTTAAAATGCGTCCAGCTTTAGATAAATGCAACTCTCAAGGATTTAAATTCTACGGTGCAGTAAGAGAAGCAGAGTAAGTAAGAATGTAGAATTCATATAATGGAACAGCTTTACATAACTTATGTTGTTGTAAAGAAAAATTCATATTTATAAGGAAGGGAGACGCAGACCCTTACAATGTGTTGATATAATTGTAAAAATCTAACAAATATGGAACAAGAATATTTCTACATAGAATTGACGAAAAAATATCGCATGCAGTTGAAAGACAAAGCTCTTTATAGTGACACGTACGCATATGTGACCAAACTTTGCCAAATAGAATTGTTCAGTTTTACTGTTGCATTGGTATTTTTTCGTCTATTTCACGTTAAGATATTCTTTTCCAGTGTTTTTCAAGTTTTTCAATCGTCCAGTACATTTTTCTCTTACTGGTCCTTTCTTTGATATCAATATGGACACGACGTCCCGAACTGTGACTACCATTGTTTAAACAAAAACAAATTTTTTTTCGAGAGATGTAAGCCACTGATATCTCGATAACTAGATGAATACGCTATCTGCGTACGGAGACGTATGCACTTGAAATAGTTCATTTTTTTAATATAAATATCTTGTACCTGACCATCGAAATCATTCTCATTTTCAACAATAAACAATCGTTATACATTCACAAATTGGAACATCCTTGATTTTTTTTAAGGTTCAAATTATTTGTATTTAGGAGAGAGTGTTATATAAATCACTTAAACGTATTCACAATCCAGGCGTACATCGTATTATATCGAATCTACAGTGAATTTCCCCAAAATATTGTATTCAGTGTTTTAAATAGAATGTGGATTCGCTACACAAACTAGCTCATATTTCTGCCCTCTGTGGGCCAGAGAGGGCAGAAACATGAGCTAGTTTGTGTAGCGAATCCATATTCTATTCATTTATATGAATAAATATATATAAGTATGTGAATACAATATATCCGACGGTATTAAAGTAACAATAAGGGAAATAGTCGTATTCAAGTTAGATTTTTTATACGAACTTATCAAATGCCACCGCATTATGATATTGCAGAATAATTCAGTTTTGTTTAATATGAACTTGCAACTTGAATGAAGTTGGCAAAAAAGCGAAACATGTCAGCATAATGAATTTTATTTCCAGTTATTGTCAACTTAGAACATATGTATTCATGTGTATGTCTATGTGCAGGAGCAGACGTACTTTTACGTAAGAGAATGGTCAGATACTTCAACAAGCAAAAGTGAAGGTAGAGATTCAGTAGGCAGTGGCATCCTGAGATTGCCCTTACATGAACTCCCTTTGTGTACTGAAACAAGGAAAGGTAGAACTGCCGATCCAATAGCTATTGATTCCTCACTTGATATATCCGAAAATATCCTGACTGAATCGGTAACATGACGAATCGCAGATCGATACTTGTTTTACGTCTTCCTATCCTTCGATCTTTCCATTTATCACTCACTGCCGTGTCGTCGAATGAAGACAATACACGTCTCGCATCAGAGCACACATGTATGGCGATGGCACAATGACAAGGAAAAGTAAAACTAGATGGAAAAAAAATGACCCTAAATGAGATATCCCCGGAGATGAAAGAATCCAATGCAACACACAGAGAGAAAAAGTACCATAGAAACATCATATTTCGTTTGTTCGTACCTACTCAATCATTTAGGTATCTATGGTTTGCCCAAGGCTCCGAGCACTCTTAACAATCCACATTAACGTCATTGTCACCAGGCATTTTCCCTGTTACAGCATTATCAATGATTCCAAAATCAGGGAGTCAGGTATATGTAAAATAAATTCCAGCATCAAACTTGGGACTAAGTTCGGATATATTTACCATTAAACAAAGTCATCGACAACTTTATTTCGTTTATTTTTTACCACCAGGACATTGCAAAAAGAACGACATACTAGGAGATATAATTTTCATTGCTATTATTTTCATGTGAAAATCTAGAAATATAAAGATGCTTTTGATTGGGATTATTAAGTAAATAACTGATCTTTTCTTCTAGATAATAGTTCTTCTTTTTTTACTCCCAAAATACACGGATGTCGTTTTATATTCTTAAATATCATTTTCATCTGCTTTTTAGCGTCCGTCGTTGGACGTTGACTTTCCCTAAGATTCGGCTGATTTCTCTATCATGGGTGTCGCAGAGTTAGTGCTTTCTGAATTTGTCTAGCTCGTCACATCATCTCATTATCTGTTAGCCACAATTTCATATTGATCTCTGGGGATCCATGTAGAGAATCGTAAAATCAAGCGTTTGTCACGAATCCTGATAATGTACGTAAAAATGTGCGAGCGTGTTTGTTAGTGAGCATGATCAAAAATGCCAACTTCAGTCATTCTTAATCAGTCTTGCGCCCCCCCCTTTCGCTTAGGTGATTTCAAATAGGAATACAACATGGAAAAATAATTTCATTTATCATTACTTCAGCCAACGATCCTTCTTCGAATGTACTGGACTATCTAAAGAGGCCATATTACTGCTGTCGAAAATGGCTGGTGTACTTAAACAAAAGTACCTACATTATGAAGACAGATGGTAGCCTAAACTATGCATTAATGGACAGGAAGTTTGCATAGAGCTAATGTTTGAGGAAATCAACGCTGACTTATCTGGACCTCAGCTGATTTTGTAATCTGGTCTAGTTTAGAATATTTTCACCATTCTCTTTATATACGTAGAAACATACAAAAAGCAGCCAACAAATAAAAACGCTGCAGTGTACTGATTTAATGGTTGCTAATACTGCAGGTGTTTAGTCACTCAATAGAAACCGTCACTTGACCAACGTTTTTGATAGCATGTTGGGATGATCAGTTGAAGTTTGTAAAAAGTGGTGGTCAATAATAATAATAATTATTATCTAATTCTCTCGCCTTCTGTTAGGGCAGGGATGATCACTGAAAAAGTCTGAATCTCAAAAAACGAAAACAAAAAAAAAAAAAAAACAAACTGGGGGATCAGTACAGCATAAATCTACATTGCAAATTGGATTCCTCACTATAAATCTCTTTGGGATGGAGTTTTTTTTTTGATATAGGGAGTAAATAGAGAAATTTTCAGTCCTCTGGTGCAATAGGGGTGGACTGTACTCATGATATGTACTTAATCAGTCTGGCAATCTGACGAAATAAAAATACTGGAATAACCTATGTGGACAGTTTTGTTTGACGGTTTCTATCAATACCATTGAAATCAGAATGCCTCCCCGGAAGAAATAGAACAACTTTGCTTTAACTGATAGATGAAGTGGTTGATGAGTTTCTCTTTGATGCCTACAAATACACTCACACAAACGCACTCAAATTCACTTACAGAAATACTATCTCACACTCACGCGTTCCCTGTACATCCATATTCTTAGGTATGTGCACACGCATACACATTTATATCTATCATATCGTACAACTGATAATATATAATGCAGTTATGCAATTTGATGTGTGTATATATATATATATATATGTATATATATATGTGTGTGTGTGTGTGATTAGCTCTGTATAATATACAACAGGCGTGTGCATATCCGTTTAAAAAGTGCTCAATACCATCAGTCGATGGGTTAAAAGATGAGTAAAGATTTTTTCAGTGTTCATTGAGAATTTTCTCAACTGAAACAGTGTACGTTCTGTGATGAACCATTAAAGACCCAAGTACTTATATATATATATATATATATATATATATATATATAATGATTAGTTACGATACAGCAATACCTCATGATTCCATCAAGCTTTGTTGGTTCATTGTCACGCAACGGGAAAGCCAAATTCATGCTCTTGCAGCCTCTGTCCATTCTTGGGGTCTTTTGATATATTTCCTTTCCCGGTTAATAATAATCAGTCAAGTCAGGTATGACGAAGTAAAGTTGGCAATGGAACCTCAGCTTCATCTGACATCAATAGGAAATATAGTTGTTATGCAGCCATCTCTCATACACCAATTGATAATTGCTAAATATATATTCAAACCTCTTAGTATTATAGTAATCATTCAAAATCTCACAGGTATTTTGATGTATAGATTGCAGAGGATTTTTTTTTAATCTCGGAATCATAAAACGTTTACATTTCCTGAGAATGTGAGGAAATTGATTTCATTATGTCATGACCGTTAATTTTAACGGACATTTTCCGGAAGAATGAGATTCAATCAACGTATACCTCTATTCAGAAGTTCTAATTTGTTTTTTTATAATTAACAGTATATATTAAGAAATATATATATATATATATATATATATATATATATATATATATATATATGGTACAGATCAGGCTAGCAGTATGGCATAATATAATGATATATTTATAAAATAAAGCTACTTCTGATATGTGATGGATTTATTTCATAGAGTGCTCGATACATTCAACTTCATATTCTTCATTCGTTATTATTATTCGCCTGATGAGGTTTGGAATATGGTTATGGTACAGTATGGTTATAGGGAATGCCTCCCCAGCTTGTCACAGCACTTGATATTCCCAGACAGTTACCTACCTAGATAACCTAATCAGGTTCGACGTTGCCTAACTGCGGTAATTGTACGAAAACCAGTAAATCCAGCGCGATTTGGCCGTGACTTAAAATACCTGAAATAGAAGAGTCCATGCAGACAGGGTTTCAAAAATAGATTTTCATGGCTGAGAAGATTTATCACTCTTTTGCAATCAGGTGAACTAAATCAAATAATGTTTCATTGTTTGCACATTTATGATTAAATCTCAGATTTTTCAGCCTATTTCGGTATAACTAGAAAAATGGAGAGAATAAAGTATTTTAGCCAGGCAATGCAGATTTATTCGTACAAAAAAGGCACGTTTCTTAATCTTGAATGTTAATATACAAACTGATCCACTTTCTGTTACTAGTATTTTTTCTTTGACTTGTTTTCAAGGTTAAATAAAATATTCGCCTGTAAGCATACATGAGTTTAAATGGTGAATATATTCGGCTCGATAATGAAAACTTTCTCAGTAATTTCACTGATTTAGGATTTTTAAAAATTACGATCAATTAATTGCTTTTTAAATTCTTGATGCTGTTAAGTCTGGAAACTGAAAATTGAAAAATAAACATGGATATAATTGAATAGTTAGAGAAATTTACGTTTTGCAGAATAAAAGCAGATGAAATAACAAAGGAATAGATATTTCATAAAACATAACATAACCTTTTCTCATTAAAGTGATATTTTCACAGAGAACAGGTTGCATGAATTGGAATTCTGTTAAGCAAGGACCATATTCCGATGATAACTAAATGACAATAAGCCTTTCCTAACAAGTGTTCAAGTTCAGCGGTCGTGATTTCAGTAAAAGCTCGAATTGTGGTTACTCTATCGTGGGCATCTTGTTCACGGATACATAATCCAAAATGCATGGAAAAATGATAATCTGTAGAGAAATTGTCTGTTAGATATGGAGATTGCTGCAATACTTTAATCACAATTCCCTATATGGAGACATAATTGGGAGAGGTTTTGTCTGAAGCTACAATGGAACGGTTAATTAAGTTGATGTTGGGACGTATTTCTCCGAAATATTACCTTGTCATATAGTCTTGGCGAGAGCGTGACATGGTCCTTGATAGAAAACTTAAAATTTCCTTAAAGTACTCGAACCGTTGTATTTTGGATCGTTAAACAATGCTGTCGACAATTTTTCATTATTACAAGATATTTTGTGCCTCCCTTGAGGTTCATCATTGGTATTCATATATATTGACCTGAACCGTCCGAACCAACGTTAGACAGTTCGCACTGTAGTTGTGTTCATCCAAAATGTTTTGATGGAGTTAACAACAGCTTGAGTAGCATTATGTTACAATTTGAATTATGATTTAGTCTAACTTTGGCGGATATCTTTGCTGCTAAAGGCATCAAAACTTAGAAAAAATCTCAACTTATTGAATTGTCAGAAAAATGTAACAACGTTATTAAATCATTCACTTTTAACATTATTCTCTATGATGTGAAAAGATATCCCGGGCGTAACTACATAATGAAATCAATGGTTGGTACGAAGACGTAAAACGGGAGAAAATAGACTAGTACATCTAACTAGGACTACCAATCTCCATGAATTATCCAAAAGAAAAGAAATTCAGTGAAGAACCACGTTAAGTTGGGAAGCCTTTGGCTGGTCAAACTCGACTTTGAAACATTCTGTCAGGGCTAAAAAGAAGGGTATACAACGAATGCATTCACTTGATGGTCACTTACGGAGCTGAAACTTTGGACTAATTAAAAGGCTGACCTGGAAACTGGAAATCATGCAACGTACACAAGAGAGAATGATGCTTGACATCACACGGAGAGATCACAAGACTGTTCAGAATATCGAAGGAAAAACCCAAGTCCAAAATATCATAGAATTCATAGGTAAACTTGAATGGTCATAGGTTGGTCATGTTGGGTGGGAGGGGGCAACTGCTAGACATCATAACGTAGATCCCAGAGATAACATGCAAAACCGGGGCTGACAAAATATAAGATGGCGTGATGAACTAGGGAAGTTCAGTGAATATTGGCTCCGTGTTGTACATGATAGATATGTGTGTTGAATTGTAAGGAAAGTCTATGTCCGACGAAGGACGTTGAAAGTCTGCTTATCAAAATATAAACATGGGAATAAAAAGATTTGATCGAGAATTTTTTGTTAGGCCTAAAATCAGCAACAAACTAACATTAGCGAGGCAGTAACTGAGAAGATAGTAAGTAGATAGATGACATTGTTGCCAAATGAACAGAAAAATTGCCTTTCTGTCAATTTCAATGATCAAAAATGGCCAGGAAATGGCTGAAAATATCTTTGAAAGGAGGCTAGAAGTAATGCTAAATGTTATTTTTTTAGCAACAAAAAGAAACCTGCTAAATCTATCGTGAAAAAAAACAAAACACACTAACACCTATAGGTGATAATGATCAGATGAAGTATTAACCATTCGGAAACTTATTTCAACAATTTTAAGATTCAACTCGTGTCATCAATAGGTAACGAATTACTTGCATTAAGTATTTAACAAACATTCACAGTTTCAGATTATTGCCACCTATTACCAGAAGCAATATTGTTTTTAATGAAAGAATTGGAAACCATCAAACTCAACAAAGGTTTCCTCAGTTTTTAAGTGGGTTGGTTGATAATGTATGGATCAACAGGCTGCATCAAGGGCTGAAAAATGAATATTTACACTTTATCAAAATAATGTTTTATTTTTGTCTGTTGGTTATCAGTGGGGGTTCAACTTGCAATTTAAGTTTACGCTTAATTGATCCTCCAGTTTGTGTTGAACAGGATTTATGCTTGTTTTTTTTTTTTTGTTTATTAATTTGAGATTTTTCTAAAGATCAGTGTACAACAAAAGGTGGTGTGAATAAATCACTTATCGATCACCCCCTTTTTCAAATGTTGAATTGATCATCCACGCGTAGCATGCTGCCATAAGCACATTGGTGACATGAAGCTTTCTATTGAGTGACTAAACAGGTCTGTTCAGGTTCCTGGTCGCTACAGACAGTTCATTTAGAACTAATTTTATCCCAGAAATATCTGTCACTTCCAGCGTAGCTCTCAAATTAGCAACAATACACATAGCTTGCTATTTCACGATATCAATAACATGAATTATTGATATATCAATATCATTGACATCGTTGAATTAGACGAGGAAATATGAAACTTACTGAAAAGAAAATGATACGTAAGAAAATCACGAAATCGTTTTGTTTTCTTTGCAGTAAGTGTAGAATAGTTACCCCAAGGGGATTGGTGAAATTCCGGAAAATTTCTGTGATTCGATAAAATCTTTGGTTGCACAACCAGTGTAATAATGGTTAACAAACATGTAATTCTGACCCTAACTACTATAATGAGTTGGGTGATTCCCTACTGTGGCTTTGTTGCAAGGGAGTCGAAGTGATTATAGATTAAAGCAGAATACATTTCATATCTATAAGGTTTTACCCCTTAATCATTACTACATTGATTTTGAAATCACTGTTACAGTGAGGGATTTTACAGAATCCCAAGAGGTTTCAAGAAATCACTAATTCCACAATCTTACCGTAGAAATATGGATACAGATCCAAAGTTAAAGTTTGTCTTGCTGCTCATTTTTGAAAGCTATGCTGACGAATCAAATGATGAACAAGTAGTTTTCCAATCTCCTTAACGACTGTTGACGACTAATCTTTTCCATGTCTTACGAGCAAATCTTTCCATCTTATCCCTCTATCTCATGCATGGTCTTCCTCTATTGCATTTACTGTCCCATGTACACTAATCGGTAACTTTTTAACTCCATCGGTTGTCATCCCTCTTTGTCCAGTGTCCATCCCATCTCCATTTTGTTTCTCAAACTATTTGTATAACTTCTTTCAATGTCGTCTTCAATCTGATCCTGGTTGATCTTTTCCTTCTTCATATTCCTGACATTGCTCTTTCGATGCTGGTTTTCAGTTTTGGCCGTGTCATGTTTTACACCCACGGGAGATAGCTGGTATTATGCATTCAATGTATGTTTGAAAAAGATACCAGCTCCTGCCCTACCAATAACGATCCCATATCAAATACCTGAAATCTTCATTCGTTATTCAGCAGATGAATTCCATCCTATTTACTGACAGAAGAACAGTGTTTGAACCTTGTGCAAATATGTATTTAGCGCCGAACTTTTTTTTTCTCTCTCTTGAGATTTCATAGCAAAACATCGTGGAATTGTTTAGTGTATGACTCAAGGGTTAATGAAAGGAAAACACTGGATTTTTGATTAATCATTGCCCTACTCTTCCATCATAAATATTACCATACCAGATCTAATAAAAAAACATTGATAATAATGATTATGGCATTCCTTGATCATTTGCTGGTTTTACTACTAGTTTTAGAGAGGGGAAACTTGGTCGCTCTTCATATATATATATATATATATATATATATATATATAACGACTTTTTTGCGAATAAAATGTGTAGGGATAGATAAGACACAAGACAGGGACGAATGTAAGCATTGTCAAAAGCATATACACTGCTTCGCTAAATGTCCGCTCCGCAAAATTTGGTTTCAGCAGATGCCAAATTCAACATCCACCCCGTAAAGGCTTTACAACGCGATCAGCTTGTATCATAATTCGCAGAGAAGGATTTGGTATACGTCATTATCTTTAACTTAGATATCATATTCATTTTTATGTATATTTGGATTGTCTGAAACTTAAGGTAAATTCGAAAACAACGCAACTAACCATAAGCTAGTAACTTACGATACTACGAAGTCTTTTTTGCTCACTGTTCACCTCAATATAAAATGAAAGCTCAGTACAATGTAGGAAAGGTGGACATGATTGCAAAGTTCAAAATGCTAGCTCTTGATCACCATTAGCATTTAAACATCTGTCGTTGGAAATTAACTTTCCCCAAGATCTGCCAGATCTCTCTATCATAGTCGTTGCGGAGCCAATACTCTCTGATCTTGACTAGTTCTTCATGTCAACTAATATGCTGCAGTTTCGCATATGATAATTAGGGATCCACTTTTTGAGTCGTGCGATTGACCTGTCTTGCAGTCGTCATACATTCTTGCAAAATGACCAGCCAATTGCCATTTGAGTTTTCTAATTGTTCCCATGATACCTTTTCTGTTATATTCTGTGCAGTCTTGTGATTCCTCCATGTTATGCTTGGTTCTTTCTTTTGTATGTTGGACGGTTCCATGTTTCGGTTCAATAGATTTCTATCGAGATGATGCATTGGTTGTATACCTTTGTTCTTGACGGTTGAGCTGGCCTTACCAAAAGCTTACCGCTCGATGGACGTTTAAACGTGAAACAAATACAATAAAGCAATTTCAATCATTGGAAGTGATAACTATATAATTTATGTATTCACAACAGTTTTCTTTGAATAATTCTCGCATTTCTTCGTATTTGTTCGCCGTTTTTAACATCGATTAAGTGTGTGAAACTCAACAATTTACAATCGAGACCACCTTCCTCGCATTGTGCTCAACATAGTAATAACATTAGTTAGTGATGAAACAATAGAAACAGAATTAATCTTGCAGACATCTGTAAATCATTGTTTGAAGTCACATTGTAATCAGATTACCTTGCGTAGTGATACCCGAATGAATGCGCCAAATTTATTTAGTAAGAATGTTTATTCCTAAGCTATGGTTGTCTTCACCCATGATCAATACCCTCTCATGTAACTCTTATACTCATATAAAAAGTTTGAATCTTGGTCAAGGGGAATAACTTATGATCAATGTTACTTACTTTGCACTTCTTTATCCATACCTCTCTTAAATAAATCACCATAACCAGCGTGTGCACCAGAATCAATTTTTTAAAAACATTGTGTACAATTATCATAAAAACAGATCTTTTATCTATATCATAAAAAAAAAATACCTACCCAGGATTTGGACAATGTTGGTCGAAAATAACTATAAAGTCCCAAAAAATCTTTTGGAAAAAAAAATGATTGTTCAAGTGGTATCGAGTATTACACTGATGCAGATCTTCAAGGATGTAGTCCCCGAAATACGACCAGGAGCAAAGAGAGAAAAATCTTCAATTCACTTGACTGGTTGCTTGTGCGAGCCATCAGTGGGACTACGGTGATTCGATTTTCATTCAGTTCACAAAAATTTAATTTTTGGACAATTATAGGAACAGTTTCGAGTAGTTAGATTCGAGAGTTGAAAATGATTTTGATATTTTCATAATATTCCGTATCACAAAAAATTTACTCACCATCAAAATCAATAACTGAACACCGTAAGATCAAATATTTAAATTGTGTGAAAAAAACAAAAAACAAAAAACGATCGAAGAATGAATTTTATTTAACTTAATACCTCGCCAATATGTTGTATATTTGTACTTTTTTGAGCCTTTGTATGAGATTTGTAGTGCATACTGTTACCTGTAAAATGAAGTATCCAATTTCAACTTTATCTAGACAAATATAACAATGCATCGTCACCCAAAATAGCCGATTGAAACTGGTTGTTAAAAAATGCGTTACTCCAAGGATTGCCCATCATGTTTACGCTTACAGCCAAATTTATTGATCTTTAGAAGGACATATCACGTTAGATCTTGATTTAAATGAATCATCTTACTTTCTAGTATATTAAAGAGAATAGATAACTGAAAAAGTAGCACTCGTACTTTCGAATACTTTGAATGATTTCTCCCTATAAAACAGACCCTTTTTCTAAGGTTTACGAAGTGCCATGTTCGCCTCAGCATTCCACTCTGTAAGTGCTCCAGGGAGGATTTCGCCCCCCCCCCTCCGAATAAGCCATGGCCTAAAAAGCCTAAAGGCAAACTCTCAGCTTATACACCGATTGTAGTAGTTAAAATCAATTTGATTCCTATTTATATAAACTTTGGGGCAGGGGGTCTAGGTTGACCTGTGATTTAGACCTCTACTTAGCTTTTTGGGCCTTCTTTTATATAAGTGTTGTTTTCATACCCCCACCCCTGGGAATAATGGACATCGTTTAATGCTTTTCTTTCTTCTTACGTGCATCAAACAAAGAGAAAAAAATAAAATTCAACGAAGCAACGAATGTGTACATAAAAAGTTGTCTCACTTTCTAAGATCTTATCAGCTAACCGGTGGGATGTAGCCAAAGGGTGAAGTAGCCAACATTATTTTCTCGCTAATAACCTTAGTAAGAGTGAATCGTGATTTCTCAGGTAATTGTTGTCTGGTCTATTTTGGATGGCGTGCATTGAGTGATAACGTAGGTGGCCGGCGACAGGAAGATGGCAGAATTTGTTTTACCTCAGAGGGCTAGAACGGAGAGTCAGGATAAACATTGGAAGAAGCTCAAAAAGCAAAAACGCCTGGTATTGTTTTTCAAGTTAAAAGTAGATAAAATCATTCATAGACTCCACACACGCTGACGTATAAATAGGGATGTATGTAGCGAATTGAGTAGTGAAAAAAAAAGTGAAGTAACGCTGAGTTGTTTGGTTTAGCGATGGGGCGCTCTCTGCACTTTTCTCTCTTTTGCACGATTGAATTCTTTATTTTTTTTTTTGTGTGTGTGTGTGGTTAACACGATGTTTCAAACTATCCATTCTACGGCTCTCTTCTGCTGTACGATCTAAACGTGATGGTAGTTAACAGTTTCCCAATGCTAGCAACGCTGCAAGAAGGCCATAGAATAGATCAGTCGAAAGAGCGTGTTTATAACACAAACAACAAGGACTTCAATTGTCGTAATAACTTTTCGATCGTTAATGACCCTTTCTAATCCTTGTGAATATTTCTTTCAAGCGATTGTTTATATAAAGACTTTTAGCATTATACCGCTAATGGGGGAGGGGCACCGTTCCCCCTCTCGAATATCAAGGGAGCGCCGTTCCGCTACTGCTCCACACCACTCTTCACCTCTCGAAACGATCTATTTTGACAAGAATATATGAACTCACATTCTCACCAACTATTCCCTATATACACGAGAACTGCATACATGTATCATCTAAAGTACACATACGTACACAAGTATACATGCAATGTATTCATATGTCAGTTTCTGCTTTCAGTATTGATATATATATATATATATATATATATATATATATATATATATATATATATATATATATATAACCTGTGCACATATATTATGTTAACTCTATACGTTCCTATATTTGTGTATGCATGCACGCTCCCAAGTTTGTCCATGTATACAGACAGGAACGGATGTACACACACAGAAAAATGTGTGTGCTCTCCTAATCTCGTGCATTTGTAGGTATGTATCGTCGAAATCTACCTGAGTGTAAGGTTGAAACGTCCGTCTCATCTATTGTAGGACTCTCGGGTGTGATTCATTTGCAATTGTCTGTAATTGTCTTAGACAGGATGAAGTCTGTAAATATTTATGATTTGTGAGCGCAGGTACAAATGTCAACGCGATTATAAATACAGTACCTCTTTCAGCCTAATTTATGTTCATCAGTGAGCCGAACATCACGTGGTTTCCATCACTTGAATTCTCTGAACCTACCATGGGATTGCGTGCGTTGCTTTAATCATCATAGACTTACATTGGGATTTATTCATCCATTTCTTGTCGCTCGTAGCCAGGCTGGTCAGGAGGTTCGAAGTAGGGGGTCATTGGCTTGTCTTGTTGAGCGTAGAGTACAGATGATTATTGGGATCGTCACGAGAGGCTCTCTACATTATCCCTTACTTGTAAAGATATATTGTCTTCCAAGAGGATCACCCATTTAGCAATAGATCAGGCTCAACGTTGCTCAACTTCGGTGATCGTACGTACGATAACCCCTGTTTCCACACGGGATTTGGCTGGTACCTGCTGTGGAATAATCTGGTAGACGAACTCTAAAAGGTCATGTAAAAACCTCTTGGGGATTCATGTATCAAGTAGTCATATACATGCGTTTATGTATTTGTAGAAGTCCTGTGTATATGATGCACCCTGTGAAAACTGAATTTAACATACCTCATTTACTTACATAATCGGCCACGCATAAGTTTGTTTCTATCTGTACAATTTTAAGGGAGATAACAATTAAACTATTTATAGAGTTGTTTCCCCTAATTTCAAAATGTTCATTGCATATGAGTAAAAAGATTCCAGGTCCATTCTGATTGAACTTAACAGAAATATGTTGAGCTGCATAATGTTTCTGTTGTTTAAATTAAGTACAATACAATTGTCAACTTATTTAGACATTGCTGTCATTTTTTAACTGAATGAGTGAACTAGAATACAATCTGATTTTAATATCCCGGATTCATTGAATATTGTTATAGTGGCAGCGAGAAGCCTCCACTTTTCTCCCCATTACCAAAATCTCCTGTTCTTCCAACCACTTCGACTCCAAACAAATCATCCGGAGATATTATCATCATTATTTGGGTGGGGGAATAACGGAGGAGTATTTTCCGCATAAATTACTTTGGGACGCTTACTTGGTTTACGATATATCAGCTCACGATTACTTTTAAAAAAATGTTCCACTTTCACACACACATACACACACACACACATACACACATATATACATAAATTATATATATATTATTGTGTCCTCCACAGACAGCTGTTTCAATGTATCACATCTCTTCAGTGTGGCTATAGACTTTCCATTAACCAATCTAGTGCCGTAAGGTAGGATTGAAACCATCGCTTCAGATCCCGAGACCGATATCCTATCTCTGAGCTATGGACCTGGACGGTCAGTGAAGCTGAATTTAAGCAATATATTTATTCACACATAAACCCCCCATCCACCAGAGTGCTCTATTCCTATGGAAGAGCATTGATATATATATATATATATATATATATATATATATATATATATCATTTAACGCGCTGCTCTTTCAAAAAACGACAAAGAATCAAGCCTCTAAAACGTTAGATTTTTTATTTGTCGGCGTTTGCTTGCTTGAAAAGGATGTGAAGACATTGAAACAATTCGTCAAAGTCGAGCGATTCTAATAATAAACGTATATTTTTAGAAATTATAAGATTCATTTTATTGATTTACTGAAATATTGAACACTGAATTTTCAATAAATACGTTTAAAACACCCACACACGCATGCACACATGTGTGTGTACGTATAGTCATTCAAGTAAATTTCCCTCAACATCTTCTGAATTGAATTTTCATCAGACCACACGTTATAATCTCTGCACTTCTTTTTAATGTATATCTGTTTTCACCGTTCTTCCAGCCATCGTCACTTTACCTATATTTTTCTTAGGACTGACTAGATCGTGATAAACCAAAAGTAATGTAGTATATTCCTGAGAAGATAGACATAGCCAAACATTGCATGGTCTACAAGTCATTGGTAATTTACGACTGGGTCTCTTGCCAAACTGCAAACATTATGCTCTCGTTCAGATGATGAACCGTTTCAGTTTCTCCCCAGTTGCTATCGCCCCTCTTTTATATAATCACGTGTGCTAGCATCATACCCTCTCAAATCCAATGGGTGGGCAGGGGCATGCATACCGTAAAGTATGTCATCGTCCAATCGCTCGTTTGTACGTGTGTACACCAATGTCTGAATCTCCATGTCGAAATTTGCTCAGGTCTCCATCTCCTTATTTATGTAAGAACAAATTCGTTAGTGCGTTTTACTAGATTTGAGTTGATGAGTGTATATTGTGTAGGGATGGACTTGTTCGGGGTTTCGCTGCTGCCAAACTCCATCAGTCAATCCGCGCCATTTGGGTGAGCCAGTAAGAATATGGGAGCACAGAATCCCCTGTTGATTCAAATGTCCATTCATTGGTGAGCTGCTTCAGATTCTCATCGCCAGTTGTTGTGACTGCTTGGAATTTCTGTAGAGAAGGCAAGATTCTTAATTCCTTGGGGCCTAGTTCAATCGTGGGCTATGTTGGCGCTAGTTCCATGTTACGTGCTCTGAATACTTTCTTTGCTTCTCTGATCCTCAGTTTGGTCGACGTTTCATCAGTACCAACTATTCCCAACGGGGGTCTTTGAACATTTCAAGGGGCCATAGACTGAAATGATGATAAACAAATATCTGTTTATCAATTCGTGTCCTATCCATATTTGACAGGGAGCTCTATAACCCGAAAAAATTTCTAAAGTGGGCTATGGACATAAGATGTCCGAGAATGACTGATCTAAATGACAAAATATTTTTAGCATCCGTACATCAGTGATTCTCACTGAAAACTATATATATATATATGAGTACCCCATGTGATGCGTTAATCTATATGTTTTCCAGTGACAAGTTTCTTCTTAAACCCAATTTCAAGTCCTTCGATTTACTTGACACAGCTCAATAAGGTCCCGGTAAGTTAGATTGATGATGCTAATGTGACTGGCTCGCACAATACTTTCCTCTGTCATACCCGGTATAAGACTTTACAAAAGACTTTTTTCTGGCACAAAACTATGTCGGATGAAATACTTTTAGAGTCGTATTCGAAGCGAAGCAGAATTGACTACTTAAGAAATAAAGTGCAGACGTTGTGCTTTCTATACATTTTAGTTTTTTCACAGTGACTATACACATACGTGGTTATTAGTGTCATATACGCGTGATTCTATTGTCTTGGGATGTATAACTATATCATGTCACCTGTTTCAGCTACTGGCATATTTCAATAAAAATCTCTTTCCATTCATAATTTTTTTTTCAATGCATATACACAGACATTTATAGATCATCAGTCTTTTAACGTCCGTCGTTGGACATAGACCGTCCCCAGGATTCGCCACAATCCCCTATCATGGGCATTGCGGAGCCAGTATTTTGTGAATCCGTCAAGTTCATCTCTCCACCTTGTGTTCTGTCGGCCTCTTATGTGATCTCTGGGGATCCATGTTGTGAGACATGATGTCCATCGGTTGTCTTTCATTCTTGCAACATGGCCTACCCATTGCCATTTGAGTTTTTTAATAGTTTCTACGATGTCACGAACACCTGTTTTCTTCCTTATATACTGTGCTATCTTGTGATCTCTCCATGTAAGGTTGAGCATGATTCTCTCATGCGCACGTTGCATACTTATTCAACTTGTGTCTGAAACAGAGTAAAGTCCCAAAAGGCTGGAACACTGCTATCATAATGTAACATTTATACGTACACACGTGTTATTATTTTATTATGAGGGCAGACCTTCTGCAATTTCCCTGCGATGAACTTCCCACACCAAAGTGAGTAGAATTCTGCTGTTGTCCTTCTAAATGGATTTTTTAAAATCATAATACGAGTTAATGTAATGCATCATAAGGAATGGAACTCATGTGTACGGGTTTAAACAAAAATGTCAAGTGTGAATTCTGGCCTTTGGTCTAATTGAGACTTTTTGCTCTCAGGGTCTGTTTGGGTGTGTGTAGAAGTCTGTCAACTAGATTGAATCTGAAGGAAGAGCCGTCCAAAAGGATCGAGAAGATAAAATTTATGGTTAAGTTTCTACATGAGTTTAACCCAAACACGTGTTCTCCGGTTGGAATACAAGAAAACTATTTGAAAAATTGAAACATCTTTCGTTGTCTGCTACAATGGGACCTATATAAATGAGGAATTGCTGCATAATTATGATTTTTATGCATATATATTTACACACATATACATATGCATGTGTAACTCTCTCCCCCCCCTCTCTCTCTCTCTCTCTCTCTCTCTCTCTCTCTCTCTCTATATATATATATATATATATATATATATATATATATATATAAACAACTCAAAAACAAACTCAGAATAGAATGGAAGGCAATGAAAAGAACAATGTTAGGAACGACCCTTTGCAATAAAAAAAGATCAACATGGAACCAGGAAAGGACCACAGTAAAGGATATCGTACAAGTAATTAGGCAATAAAAACATAGCAGGGAGATTGAACAACAGGCAAAGCAAACATGGGTTAGTAAACGCAGTAAGACGATGAAGACACGAGATGCACAATCAAGCTTACATAGGTTATCCAAAAAACGTGTCAATTTAATTGAGTGTTCACCCATGAGAATGTCAAAGTTGTTGTGTTGGTAATAATCTCAGACTGTATCCAAACCAACTTATGATATCTTATTTAAGAATACTAGTAAGTTGATTTCCTTATTCAACCAGCGAATTTGAGAAAATGTTTTAATGTCACTAACACACACTCACTATATATATATATATATATATATATATATATATATATATATATATATATATATAATGTGTGTGCATCTAGAAAACTTTACAACTTTGAACCCTGAACACATTGAAAAATCATTTTTGTGTCAATTCAGTCACTTATTTCTGAATATCTGTTAATTCAATTTTTTCCTTTGTTTTTTGTGTTTTACATATACCTTGTTATCAAGCTACTGTGTGTAATTTTTCTTGTTGGGATCATCACTTGTGTACAATCATCGTTCCGAGTATTTCAAAAAACGAAACAGTTATATTGACAAGACATCCCTGCAGCGTTGATCGGACATCATAAACCCTTTCAGCAATGATTTTGATGTATAGTTTGTTCCATGCGTAGTTTATTCTATATAGGTTATTATCACAATATGTATGGATGATGTATTATATCTCAATCAATCATCAGCCGTTGCGTGCGTGTTTTGGGGTAGAGCAATAAATCAATTGCTTGACACGCATATGTTTTTATATGAATTTTAACTGAATAGTGTTTGATCCATCATGTTAATATTTGACATTGAATAAAGTACAATGACAATGGTGGATACTGTTTGAAATTAGGTTATATTAGATTTAAAAGCTATGTTTTTCGTCATCAGGCCAGAGATTAAGTGATGTACACGCGTGTAGGCATGAAAAAAAAAGGACGTAGGTATAGGTATATATATATATATATATATATATATACATACATATATATATATACATATATACATATATATATATATATATATATATATATATATAAACACCAACTGAGTAATCGTACAGAGATGTTTCTCTCCATGCATGGGAAGTGACGTCAGATTTTTCGGGTATTCAGATCAAATGGGGACTTTGTGGACAGACCTTGAACAAACTCAGAGTAAGCATCTCATTTCAACGGTGACAATCATTAAACTTAGTTGAAATTCATATTGCATTCCAAAGTCAAAGTAAATACGAATATCTGATATGAATAAGAAAAAAAAATAGTTTTCATATTGGAAATCTTACACGTTGTGTTCTATCAAAAGAGATGTGTGACTTATTGTTTGTCCTGACAAGATAACAAAAGCGAGAAAATGCAATGTGTTTGTGAATTAACTGCTTCCTCGTGATATGTCATTAAGATTTTAATTGTGGACATTTGCAGATTTTAAAAAAGTTGAGAGAAAAAATTGGATTTTGTCGTAAACTTGCCAGAAAAAGACAATACAGAAAGCCATAATGAAGTTGACAAAAAAAAATAAAAATAAAAATAAAACAAAACTTTAATTTCATATTATGTAATCAAAATAGTCGCCAAATAAGTGAATCTGTCCATCTCGCATTCTTGGTTGCTTTGATATTTTTTCTATCTATTCAGAATTCTCTCTTATTTTCCAGTCACGTCGACAACATAAAAACCCTGTGTATTTTTATTTGTATTATCGTACTATATTATATTCAGATTATTGTCTCTTTAGGGAATGTCATTATTTAACATTGCACAAACATATGGTGTTCATAATAGCCATTTTTCTTTTTGATTTCTTTCCAGCTGTCTCAAAAAGAAACAAGTTGGAACATTTCGAAAACAATTATCTGCTTTTGTCGTGTAGGACAGACATTTTGATGGGTTTCTCATTTTCCACATTGATAAGGAAAAACCTTTCTTCTTCAGTTTTACTAACCAGACGACGCTGATTCTGTAAATCTCCGCATATGCAGTACAAAGTAAAATAGTTTTATGTTCGTGAAGGAGCAATCTGCAAGTAGAATATGATGTCTACGTTGAAGTTTTCTGTACATTCATTTTGAGTACAAGATAAAAACCCATTAGTAATCGTTCTCACTAGTACAATAAGAGTTTTATTGTCATCACAACAATCTGATTTTTATGTTCCAATTTGAGTCTGAAGCTTCCCGTGAACGAAGATTTGTATTGTACATTTCTTTTACATCAGTAGTCATTCTTTACTTTGCCCAATAATGGGTTATTATTCATATGCGATGATGAAAGCTGTTCTTTTGTGATTTATTTGTTCCTTTTAACCGACAAAGCAGGATTGAGCAGAATCTCTTCGAAAATTGTCTGAAAAGAGAAAAAGACAATGTATTCATTGTATTAAAAGAAATAGTAAAAGTAGTTTTTAGTAACAACTTTACTTTCAAGTATTATGACTTATGAATTCATAAGATATGTTTAAGAAAGGATTACATTTATTTAGATGCACTGCACCTTCCATAAAAGAAGGTTTAGCGTGCTCGTCTCAAAATACGTTTTTAGTGATTTTGCTGGTCACTGACTCCTACGTGTTGATTACGAATCCACCTTTTCTACACTGATAGTCCAAACAAACTATTAAAACACGTTTTTCCATAATTTATCTTTATTAAGTCTTTAAAGCATCATATTAAAAGTGAAAAAACAATTGTAGTTGAAAATACAGGACTGCAGCTATTTTCAAAGCACTTTTAACCGTCATTAGCTGTTTTGGAAATGAAAATCGTGTTTTTATAAAGGATGATGTATAAAATTAGAAAAGAAATTTACTAGCTTTCCTAAAGTTTATATTTTGTCAATTTCTCTACGTTGCACAATAGCAGTTATAGCCAAAAGCAAGACAGTCGGTATTCCAGCATAAATTCTTATTGTCTAAGCAAACTATCTTAATAGTCTATTGGAAAGTTGAAGTCATCAATTTTGAGAGGTAAAATCTTGGCAAATCGGATAAATTCTATCTACCCAGACCAGCAAGAATAGGGTTGCCATTGTTGAAGATTGGGGGCAGGTAGTACTTGAAAATTAAGAACGTTAGCATTTGTCGGGCAGTAGCTAGAAAGACACATGGATTTTATTTAAGAGACAAGTTTCAATAAATCACTCTTAAACATCAATACTTGCAGAAACTGCTGCAGTCCACTTATGTGATTTAACGCATGTCCTCAGATTGATTGTTTGGTTATTGTTTTAATATGCTGGACGTATTGTTTTTTATTTGGCTGCAGTATTTTCCCAATTTTTGGTTGCATTTTTTTTCAACTCACTCAGTTTTTTTGTTTTTTTTTTCCAGAATAGTTGTGGTAAAATATATTTTACTGGACATTGATTTCTTAGATAAAACAATGAAGTCCTCGTGAAATATCTTCTGAGTTTTAGAAGAATATAATATACGAGACAATATTTGCGAGTGGGAGAGTTTTCCAATTTTAAGAAATGGAAGATTGAATAAATAATACAAAACAGATTCGAAGAGGTCCCTTGTTGAGTCTGTTCTCGCATAATTGGAAAACCAAGAGATTTATTGATCACCTTTGGGAAATGTAATCACCAACCCATTGTGAAGCGACGTGACAACAGGAGCCCTGGCAGAAAAATATCTGAAAGAACAAAGTCGTGTAATGGTTCGAGGTCAACTCCTCCTTAGATAATTGTCTCCAGATAATTGCCCCCTCCCTGACAATCGCATTTCAACAGTGAAGCCAAAGTTAGAGTTCATGGAAATGAGATCGTTGGCCATGTGAATGATCACACCCATGGGGATTTTTCCAATATTAATTTATCAGGGGGCAGTTTTCCTATGGGGGTCATTGTCTGGGGGTACTTTTACTGATATTTCTTGAGGGTACTTTGCTCATTGTTAATCATTTTGCCAGTATCTTAATTCATTCAAGTATTTTAAGTAAACACGATTAATTGAAAGCTTACCAGAGAGTATCAACGACGTATTCATATCCATGATTGTGGGTTCTATTAATCTTGATAATCCACACGTCTATTCATTCTTAGTAATACTTTAGGCTCACAGTCAACTTTTTAGCTCCGTAGATCATCTTCCATTTACAACACCACACTTACGATTGAAGATTATTCATTTTTTTTCTTAATGTTTCCTATCAACAGCAGCCGTCGTAGTTAACAACTTGAATCTTCCGACGAAATCGTGTGAGCTTGAATTCAGCTGCAGCTGTCGTAGTTGATGTTTGAAACTATTTAATGAATAATTAATAAAAAGGGATTAAATTAGAATAAAAGCCAGTTTTGTTTCGCTCGGACCGACGAATTATAATGGTGATTAAAGAGAGTTCTTTTAGGAAAAAAACAAAAACAAGAATTGCGTCTACCATGAAATGTTATATAATTGATTAGTGACTGCAACTATTCAAAAGTAGATAATTAAGTACGTCAATTAAAGACCATAACATTAATTGGCAAAAACGACATTAAATTTTATCAAGAGTCTTTTCATCTGAAGGAGTTTGATTTAACCGAGTGAATACAGAAGGCTTTCAGCAGAAAAGTTGCTGAAGTATTAAAGATCATTATATTTTCCTGTCACATATAATGAAAGCAAGAGGGAACGAATGAAGTTCACGTACTCTATTAGAAACTGCTAACCATGAGTGTCTACGAAACTTAGATAATAGTTTTTTTTGCGTTCAAGTTGATTCGGACGGATCGCTTGGCGGCTGGCTAGCTACTTATATATTACGAATATAATCATCATCATTGGCATCGGTTGTCATTTAGAGTCTGACGTTGGATAAACATCGTCTTCAAGATTTGCCAAACCTATCATGGGCGTTGTGGAACCAGTACTTTCTATATTTGTATAGTTTGTCATACTATCTTCCAGAATTTCACGTACAAGTTCTTCTTCCACTGCAGTGTAGTACAATTCTGGGAAAATCAGAATTGGTGTCCCTTTTTTTTTTTCGTTTAGTGTACCCCCATAGATGACAGAAAGTTAAGTTCTCTTGAAGAAGCAGGGATTTTCAATATTTTTTCTCCATTGCTCATACCTATTTTTTGCCCGGTTAACTTACTGTTCTGTCATGGTGGACTTTTGTGAGGAGTCACAAAGTAACCAATTTAGAAAAAATATATATTACTTATCTGCACTTGTTTTTAATTGTAAATAATTATTATCTTTTATATCCACCCTCTGCAAAAATTGTAAACATAGAATTCATTTGGATGTTCTTAGAGAAGCTCTAGTATTGTGGTGAATATTGAATGGAAGAAATCAGAAAAATGTCTTATTTTAATGGAAGGAATATTGATGTGGACAGAGGAGATCATCCTACCCAGCCCCGTATTTTGATCTTGTGTAAATTTTTTCTTTCTTTTGAAAGAAAAAATAAAGCAGCAGTTCTTAAGTGTATGTCATTGGACATATACATACCCTAAGATTCGCCAGACCTCTCTATCATGGGCGCCGTGGAACCGGTACTTTCTGAATTTGTCTGGCTCGTCACATCATCTTTCACAATTAAACCTATAATTTCTGGGTATGCATGTTGCGAGTTATGAACGTCCGGTGGTTGTCCTACATCCTTACAACATGTCCAGCCCATAGATATTTTAGTTTTCTAATTGTTTCTATATCCTAGCTTTGTATCTTTTCTCTGATATACTGTTGTATTTGTCTTATCTTATGTGAGGTTGAGCATGATTCTCTCATGTAAATGTTGCGTGTTTTGAAATTTGAGGGTTAAATCTTTCGGTTATGCTTCATTTTTCAGCTCCATAGATGAATATCAAGAGGATGTATTGGTCGTATACATCTCTTCTGAGGACAAGTGAGATTTCTTTTTGTTTTAGAAAGTCTAGCTTGCTCTACTGGAAGCTTGCCAACATAGTGTGATTCTTCGCTTGATTTCTCCTTTGAGAATTTCATGGAGATTGATAGGTTTCAGAAAATCATTTCAAGCGTTTGAGTGCGCTGGTATCATCTTGTCTCACTCTGTTTTCCATTTTGAAGAGCTCAGTATTTCCATATAGCCTGATGAACTGACTGCTGTGTCAGTAGATATGTTGCAGTACTCTGACATATGGGGGTATATGCCTCTTTGAATTCTTGCATTAATGACTATGGGGATTTCTATTCAGTCGAAGGCCTTTTCAGAGTCAACAAATGCTACAACGATTGGTATATGAGCCGCACTAATGGAGATAGATCTAATTTTTAATTTTTTGCATATTTTCTTCATTATTTCTTTGAATTTGTGAGTGTGTTTTCTTTTTAATTTACCCTTTAAATGATTTTTAAGTGAGGGGGTCATTTGCGATGTATATCTTCTGCCGAATTGGTCCCTAAGTTCGTGTTCAACTGCATCTCCATTAATTTGATTTTTTTTTGTATTTTCGAAATTCAGACTTTATCAGTAATACCTAAGAACATTTCTCAAAAGTAACTCCTCCATTGATCACCCCATTTCCCAATTTTTTTAATTGATCATCCACAACACAGCATTCTGACAAAATACGTTGGCCATGTGACAGTTTCTAATGGGAGACTTACTAGATCTCTTTATGTTTTATAGGTTTGTGTCCTTGCGGAAATATAGGATAATTCATCCATTAGCATCACGAAGTTATTTCATGCGTGCATTTATTATAATTTACCTCTGACTTGCTAAGCCCGTCGTTGCTTCAACAGAATCCCGTTAACTGAACCTTTCAGAAACTCGTTCCTCACTCGGTCTGATCATACAATAAGAATTGAACTTTTTGTACATAAATATTTTAGCATTTAACCATGTTTGGAGAGAAGAAATGGATCCATACTTTTCTTCCAAAGGCATTATGCGTAGTGAACGCGAATTGTCTCGGCAGGAGTTTCAACTTGATTCACCGAATTTACCTGCCGTGCAGCTACCTGCTAGGCCACAACCACTTCCGATGTATACGTTCTCAGTTTTTATGGAGTAAATATCCCTTTTAATTTGTGTAATATAATCAGGTGCAATATTGTAAATAATTATCATTCATTTGTTCCTATCTACTTTTATCTCACCTTCTGCTTTTTTTTTTCAAGTAAACTCGGGCTGGCTTCCCTTTAGCAATAGGTAAAGAAAATGTATGCTGATCAGAATAAGGAATGAGTTCCAGGTGAGTATAGAACTTATGGACCTGAAAAAGGGGGATCGGTTCGCTGAACGCGCGACCGATCTTATTACCTTAACTCAGTGATAAGTGCAAATCCAAATCAAATCCTTAAACCCTCTTCCTTTCCCGGTCTGCGCGCTATATTTGCTCAGTACAATCCAATGGAAAACCTAAGTCATCAAAGATGTCAAAAGGTTCTATCCTTTTCATATGTGGATTTTGGTGTTTCAGTGCTCCTGGCCGTAGTATTTTGTCTACAGACTTGGAGATTAGCGTCAGTAATCCTTTACAACCCTTCTGAAAGGGTGTTTCGATTTTAGGCAAAGAGGTTTTGGGGCCTTATTCAGACAGGTTTATCACTTAAGAATCAAAATGTTTCTCAGGCTCTGTTCTATCTGATCTCCAGTACAAATTTATTGTGACCATATTCATTCTTTGATAGTTTAAGTATTTATGCATTGTGTATTTATCACATAGATACCGTTGTCCCGTTGATAACTATTGGAAGATAACCTCAGTTGAAGGTGGCCATTGACTAAAATCATTAATCTCCAAATTCAGCCGTCTATGAAAGATTAAAGCCCCGTTATCATAAATTTTTTTTTGCAACGTTAATTGCGAAGTGTTGTAGCTTAAAAACCTGCCCACGTTGGAGAAAAAAAAGCAAGATATTTTCTTTCTCAAATATATGTAAAGGATATAAAAATTTCTTTAAATACTTATTTTGATATCTTCTAATATCTTACAGAAACCTAGTAATTGCGGAGATGTTGGACATTTACAAAAGAACGTTAATGTAACGTTACAAGAAGTCTGTAGTTGGATTAATTTGTTAGTTGGGAGTATTATAGTAATAGATGAACAGCAGATTCAATATAGATCGCCCAGCACTGGTTCTAGTCAATATTTTCTCCTTGCACTTATGAAGCTTTATCCCCTGCAATTCCATCCAGTTTATTATCTTCTTTAGAGGGGGATTCATGCAATCGGTTTTTATAGTCTGCCTTACGTAAAGAAATAAGAGATGAAGAAGTAGTTCCTGATAAAGAATTCTACATGTTCCCCATTCTAAGATAGATTCGCAAAGAAACGAATATAAAAGACGAGTCAAACACTGGTTATCTATTGATTTTCTTTCGTATTGTGATATTCCATATATTCCTCGAGTTATACCCAAGTGGGGCTCGGCAGGTCTTGATCATATCAAATAAACCCTCTATAGTGAAATGCCTGCGTTATGAGGTTGGATGTACGATAGCCAGACACAGTGAAGGAAAAAAAAACATGTCATTTAAACCGATCCAAGATATATTTTCTCCAGGCTGCATCTAAATGTGAGGGATACTTAATCAAATATGCCGGTAACAAACCCGACTGGACTGAGATCAACTATCGATTCGATGTTACATGAACGGGGTCAAAGCTGTGAGTCGATTTTCCTGGCTTTCTAAGATCCGGAATATAAATGATATGTAAAGTTTCCGTTGATGGCAAAATCACATCTGCCTTTTTTAAACTGAAGAAATAAAACACGTTTTCCTATTCATAGAGTTTAGTAAGTGTATTGTCTACGTGTGTTCTCTTGTGAGAGTTTGAATCTACAAAGGTGCTGATGAACATTATAATAAAGACTCGTGTTAATTTGATTGACTGCAAACATAGCGCAGAAACATTATAAAAGTGTTAGCAAATCATCGAGGTGTTCCAGGTGTTTCAGGCTAATAAAAGGCTTGATCTGAGTCTGATCAAATTATAAGGAGCTGGGAAACCAAATAAATGGTGATGAAGGCGAAACATACAGAATGTATGGCTGGGGAAGATGTTTGAATAGAAGATGTCTGTCTACACACACACACACACACATATATATATATATATATATATATATATATATATATATATATATATATATATATATATGTGTGTATGTATGTGTGTGTGCACGTGCGCATGAGTATGAATATGTGTATATAATTGTTTATGTATGTTTGTGCGCATATATACATAATTATGTATGTTTGTGCGTATATATACATAATTATATATGTGTGTGCTTTTATATTCACACTTTTGTGCACGTCTATATTTATACGTACGTGTGAATTTATATATTTATTCGCACGTGTTTTTGTGTATGCATACACGTGCGTACATTAACAAAATATTTCAGATTGATGCCAAAATTAAGTAACAAGTTGTTCCTGATTCACAAAGGATTTCTTTCTCTCTTTTTTTTTTTTTTTTGTACGAAGGATTTATAAGTTCTAGAAGTTGTATCACAAATATCATTCACATAGTGGTGGGCAAACTCTGCATCCATTGAGGCTTCCAAAATTAAACTAAAAGAAATGTAATTCCAAACCAAGGATATTTAATATCCCTACCCTTAGGTAGACATGTTAGTGGGACCAAATCAACATGCACACTTATGGCAACCCCAAAAGTATGGCCACAATCAATCCACCTCAATATTCAATAAAAAAAGCTCGTCATACAAACCGCATTTGTTTGAAAAACTTGATTCCCACGACTGTCAGACGTGAATCGAAGTATTTCTGATTCATACCAAAGTTAAGTAACAAATTGTTCAATCTTCATTTTAAGTTACCTCTCGGTAAATATTTTGTTAAACAATCAAATAGTCTCATACACCAGAACTCTTTCCAAGTTGAAACTTGATGTAGATAAGAGAAAGGTATGGACCATTCAGTTTGTATTCGTAAATCAGACTCTACACTGATATGTAGCTGTCAAGTACTTATATGCAGACCAACGACTTTTATGAATGAATGTTAGGAAACATTGACCACAATACTGAGAAAGGAGAGATGTCATTAAGGGCTAAGAAACAAATCACATAAACGTTGTGGGAGAGTCACTACCCTGATCCGCTGCGAAACTCGCGGCAGGGGGACCTACCTATAACTATGGCTAGCTTTTTTTCCTTTTATTTGCGTCACTTGAATCCAACCCAAATTCTCAGTTCTCAAGTTTATGCTCATCTGACGAGTGGAAAAGGAACTGAAGAACAGATATAAAGTCCTCACTAAATCAAAAAAGAATGTCAACGAGCTCAGCTACAATATAACAACCTCCATAACTGAAGGCACCCGTATGCTAAAGCCAAAAACTTAAAAAAAAAACTATAAACAAACTCTCAGAAGAAAGCAACAATCTCATGAAAAAAACCAAAAAAAAAGAACCTCAAGCCACTGACAACAATAGAGCTGAGAAAAAACATCCAAAAGAAACAGAGGGAAGACAGAAGAAAATACTCGACAACAGTCACTGAAAGCATTCTCAAAAAAAAAAAAGGTAAGAAATTCTAAACTATTGGAAAATCTCTCAGTACAGTAAGGAAGCAAATAACAAGTATGCCCGAAGCAAAAAGACGACTGACAACGGAGAGGGACAGGATTGACGGAAGTCCTTGGGAATTTGATAAAGACTTATCTTTCACCAAACGAAGGACAGCGGACTTGAGTAGTCAATTCGAGAATTTTCCAGAAGTTACCCTATGGGAAGTTAAGCAGGGCATCAAACAAAGTACAGTGAGGTCCCCTGACCCGATAACATTACAATCAACCAACTAAAAAAAACTGGAAAAGTCATCACAAGAGGACAAGCTATCTTATTCTATTTATGCCTCAAGTAAAGTCCAAGAAGATTGGAACACAGCAATCATAATGATGTCGTAGAAAAATAAGTAAGCAGAGCAATTACAGGCCTATAAGCCTACTAAATTGCAGTACAAACTCTTCACCAAAGTGATCACCGACCGAATCAGCATTACACTAGATGGACACAACCGATAGGAGCATGCTGGCTTCAGAGGAAGTTACTCAGCCACCGACCATCCCCATACAGTGAAGCAACTAACACAGAAAGCAGCAGAATATCGAATACCACAAGCTGCAGCATTTGTTGACTTTAAAAGGCTTTCGATTCAGTGGAAGCCCCAAAAGTCATTGACGCAAAAGTACAACAAGGTGTAGACCCCTTATTTGTTAGAGTACTTCAACATATCTACCGACACAGCAGTCCCTTCATTAAGGTACATAAAGACTCTAAGTTCTTCCAACTAGAAAAAAGATCATCCAAAATTCACAATAGTAACTCAGTGGAATCAAGATGAAAGGAAAATATTCGACTGACTGCAGCTTGCTGATGACATCGTCTGCTTTGCTGAGGGCATATACGATATCCAAATATTGTTAGACAAACTAGATTAAACAATCAAGACGAATGGTTTCCACAAAAAGTTCGACGGAACAAATGTCATACATAACAAATATGTTGGAGAGAGGCACAGCGATCAAAATAAAAAAAAATGCAAAGCTGGAAAAAAGAGACCACTACATGTAGCTAAAACAGCAAATCCCCACGGATTCATCAAAATAAGAAATCCAGCAAATAATCACACTCGTCTGTCAAAATTTCTGTTGAGCAAGCTTAACTTTTAAAGAATAAAAAATCCAACTGATCCTGGAATAAAAATCAAAGCTGGGAGACAGAACAACGTTAAAACATTAACCCTCAGAGAAAAATGCAACGTGTCAAGGAGAATTATGCTCAGTCTCACATGGACGGATCTTGAAACAGCAGAGTATATAGAGGTAGGAAAAAAAACAAACAGCTGAGATATATTTGAAACTGTTAAAAAACACACGTGTCAATACTATGGACAAACTGAAAAAAGTACACATGAAAATTGTAATTCACAACTCAAAATATCAAGCGCAAAGATTTGGCAAAGAGAAATACGATAGCTGAACAAAGAAAAATTTGATAGAAATATCTCTGCAATACCATTAATGGAGATCTAGCGAAAATTAATGAAAATATAAGATCAACATCAAAGCGTGAAAAGTTAATGTCTGATAGGCATATGCATTTTCATATGCAGACATGAAAAAAAATCATAAATACACATTCAGATACA
>OY735213.1:45713008-45725508 GCA_963457665.1 Thysanoteuthis rhombus
GAGATGAGGAAGACCAAGTAGTTAATATGGCTTGAGACAACAATAGGGACGAGCAGCGATGGACTTCAGAACTTTATCTCAGACTGACAGAAATAGTAATCGCACTTTCTTCACAAGTGGTTCGCAAGTTTGACCGATTTTTGGAAACTTCGATCTTGGATAAAAACAAATCATCCTCTATGATAAGAGGTGACATTTTGCCATTTATTTTCCTCTGGCGAGAGAGGGTTTTCTTGTAAAAAAAAGATATGCCTTTCTTTCCGCTGGTGCCACGAGGCGGAAAAATGGACAAGTTACATCGCACACATCCCCCGCCTTACCTGTGTTCTCATTAATCACGCTTCAACATTGTTGGACTGGTTTCTGTACCGGATTTAATTCATTGTCTCATAATTCATATGGCGATGGACTTGAAGATTTACAAACAGGTCTGGGGCAGGTCAATTTTCTGTGAGAATTTGTACTAATAACTCAGTTTGTCTTGCCATTTTATATTCTGCTGGTCAAGGTTTCGCATGTAATCTCCGGCGATCCACATAGAAAAGCCATGATGTCCAGCAGTTGTCTGCCATTCTTAAAACCTGACCAGCACACATCCATTTGTTTTTTCTAATGAATTATCAGATATCTCAAACTCGTAATTATTTTGTTTATATACTGTGCTGTCATACGATCTCTCTATGTGATGTTGAGCATGATTCTGTTATTTCCACTTGGTATGATTCTCGGAGGCCAGTTTTTCAGTTAGGTTCCATGTTTCAGCTCTAATAGTGACTATCGGAAGGACGTACTTGTCATCCTTTGGTGCAACCTTGTATAAATGATGTTAATGTGGAATTCGTCAGTCAAAAACATTTTGCCATAAAATTGCAAACAAACAAGCGATAATTGATAAAAAGTTGTGCTGATATGTATATGTTAAGTATATCAATACGAGATCCTACTTAATAAAGTTGAAACAAACGTGTCTAAAAAGCTTTTCGATGCCAAAAATAAAAAGAATTGATCTTAATCAAACACACACACACACATATATATATATATATATATATATATATATATATATATATATATGCATGACTAAGGGTTGGTCACCAGACGAGATTAGACCAGAAAAAGGATCAGACATTCAACGAGCCGCCAGCAGTATGACTGATTAACTTTTTATTCTATGTGAGTGGGGATTTTTTTGTCTTCAAATGAAGATTATTGATTTATTTTCGGTCGGTCAAAAGAGAAAAAATGAAGGTTCGAATTAGAATCCTGAGTCTTTTGTTCCTCCCTTTTGCTGCAGTTGCAGTGCCGCTAGAAAAGTAGATCGTCGAAAAATGTCATACGCCAATACCCTTTATCCGGACAGTACCTAGATGAGTGATAGTCAGGGGATACCAGGTGCCAAAACTAACTGGGGAGGTATCACATATAATCATGCTGATCTCAAAACGCAACATGCACTTATTTTCTTTGGTAAGACTTCAGCATGGTCGACATTGAGTTCGAAGATAAGGCATACCTCTGCTTCCGTATAGTACGCCAAAATATATCTGCTGAAAGCTGTGTGCCCATGGTTAAACTTGACCGAATAAAGACTCAGAAATTGATAAAGTCAACACCATTGCATACGCAATAGGATTATCAAGTCTTATTTCGGTGTGTGATTAATGCAATCGAAAATATAGACCGACCTCCTCTTTTCTAAGGCTGATTACAACCTGTAGGCTGAATAATATAACACAAGAAATGGTGGTTTGAAAACTTGAGAAAAACTTTTTTCTGTGATTCATATCTAAAATCAATGCAAATACATATGAATAATTCAGGTGTACCAAAAATTAGGATCTTTTTGAACCGAAATTGACTGCTTGTAATGAATATCAGCCAAGGGCCAAAAATCTATATAATTCCCTTTTTGCATTCAAGAAAAAAAATGTACAAATCGACAATATATATATATATATATATATATATATATATATATGTAAGTATATATGTAGGTATATATGTATGTATGTATATATGTAGGTATATATGTATGTATGTATATATGTAGGTATATATGTATGTATGTAGGTATATATGTATGTATGTATATATGTAGGTATATATGTATGTATGTATATATGTAGGTATATATGTATGTATGTATATATGTAGGTATATATGTATGTATGTATATATGTAGGTACATATGTATGTATGTATATATTTAGGTATGTATGTATGTATATATGTAGGTATATATGTATGTATGTATATATGTAGGTATATATGTATGTATATATATATATATGTATGTATATATGTATGTGTGTATATATGTAGGTATATATGTATGTATATATATATATATGTGTGTATATATGTAGGTATATATGTATGTATATATATGTATGTATGTATATATATATATATGTATGTATGTATGTATGTATATATATATATATGTATGTATGTATGTATGTATATATATATGTATATATGTATGTATATATGTATGTATGTATATATATATATATATATATATATATATATATATATATATATATATATATATATATATATATTCGAAAACCCCAAAGATAGCATTAGTGAAAATTTTTGTATAATACACGAAAATTTTCCTTTTTATGAACAAGAGGCGTGGGCCAGATTGATGCTATTGATTTTCTTTTGACGCGATTTTCGATTGCGATAAAACTATCAAAGAGACTTTGCAACATTCTATAAATGCTGTTTATTTGCAATTCGCCAGTCAATAGCCTCTTGCCATAAATTTACAAATAAGCAAATATAAATTGATACAAGTTATGCAGATTTGTATACGTTCCATATATTCATACGAGATCCTGCATAATAAAGTTAGATCAAATGTGTCGAAAAAGCTTTCCGATATAAGGAAAAAATTACATAAAAAGGGAAAAAATTGAAAGTGGGATAAAGTCAAAATGGTAGTTGAAAGGGAGAGTCTGGAAGTCTAATGTGTAAAGCTAGAGAAAAAAAAATCATTGCTACAAAATTGGGTTTCTGGAGTGTTATTGAGTCACGTTCTTGAACTTAGTTCACGTCATTATATTCTGGAGAGCACATCATTCATTGAATTGTGTTCAGATTGGCTAGGTTGGGTGATAAATATGAAATCAGTTGGATGTAAAAAAAAAGTCCTGCTTTAATACAACCAGTTTTTTTTCATGTTCCTTGTTTCATTTTTTCCAACATATCTAAAATGTATATTTAGAACCATAGGAATACATATTGAGAAAGATAATGGAAAAATGTATGTATTCATCTCCCCATATTGGCTTGTTAGACACAACGCCGGTTTTACGTGGAGGTAATGACAAAATTAGCCTGTGCTAGCTTAACAGTATCAATAAAATGTCAGAGTGAGCCCGACCTTCTATTAGTGCATAAAAAAGGGGCTGCCTCTGGGCAACTGACACTACCCCCTGACCCCCATGACAGGAGTGTTTGTTTTCATCAGCAAGAAAATGTATGATTTATATTGTTCAACATTTCAGTCTTCCTTTTATTGTTGTCTTTTTTTATTTTTTAAATAAAAAGCATTATTCACTAAACTAACGTCACTGTATTCTAGAAAACACCACTGAATGTTTGGATTCAGGTTTAAATTCTCAATACTTTTCAAATTAGTGTCGGTAAATTTATTAGTAGTTGGTTTATCAAATCACGGTGACTATTAGACTTACTGCCATCACCCCGGCTATATTAATATCATGCAGTCATGCAAAATGTAGTACTAAAGTGACGTTGTTTACAGGATATAATGGATTATTTACCACAAGTGGTAAAGGAAATTGTATGAGATCACTTACGTGATTTGCGAATCGGCCTTTTGATAACCATAACATTACGTCGGTCATTATCGAGAACGAGTGATTATGTCAAGCATTCAGTGGACGGAGTATAACTAGTTCTGAGTATCAGTACCAGGATTGTCTATCTTCTTGATTCAAAGAAAAATAGAGGTAAACTCAATCAAATAAATCTTTATTTGATTTAAATAAGATTTTTTCTAGTATTCTTATTTTTCATTCTTGGTCAAAAATGACAGAAGAGAGATATGACAAATCTTATACATGTTCAGTGCACATTTCAAATCTCTTTGCTTATGATTTGAGTGTGTCTAGTGTAAAACAATAAATGGTTCAACTTGTGAAATACTTTTGGAACATTCATTACGTCTCTGCAAGGTACTGTCAAGAAGATGGTCAACATCTTATCATCCCCGGGGACACTCAATAAATATCTAGCAAATTCCCTCCTAAATTTGTGAAGTAAACAGGGACTAAATGGATTTTGACGTAAGGAATAATGTAACCAATCTTGCGTAGCAGTGATCTGCGGAGTAACTGCTTTCTCAACTACAGCCAATTGCTGGAGCCCTTTCGTAAGACACGAAGTGACCCATGCATGATTGCTGAAGCAGTTGATTCTTGGAGAAGATTATGTGAGTTACGGGCAAAAACTGTCCCCTCCCAGACATTCAAATTTGCTGAGACTGTAAACAAGACTGTATCAGATATTGAATGATGAAATTCAAATGCAAGTGGGTTGGACAATAATACACTCTCTGCAGTAAAACAACAGCTGCAAGCAGAGGCCTCACATTCCGGTTTTCAATGTGATCCACGTAAGATTTGTTTGAGAAGGTATTCTTCCAGTATTCTAGTTCCATTAGTGTAGCCAATACACCTAACAAGTACATCACTAGCCAGAATCACCAAAGAATTGAAGAAACCCATGATGACTGTTTCAGTTGAAGGTTCTTAACATTCAGAAATCATCTGAAAGTATAAATTCAACTAACCCCAAAACTATTACAATTGGTGTCGAGATATCAATATCACTATTATTGAAAAATATTTCATGATGCCATGGTTAAGCAAGAACCATGAGTTCAACGATGTGTTCACACCTGTGGTAGTATTAATAGTATTGATCAGAATGGTATTCTTCTGCTGCCTATGAATTTGCAATGTTTTACAGCAGATATTCATGTCCACATCTCCTAATAAAACGCTTTTCGGTCGATTGTTCGGTCGGTCAGTCAGTTTGTTCCAGTTTTGCTATTAAACAGGAGGACAAAAGCAGGAAGAAGTGTACTGTCATTGAAAGAACATTTATTCTAGTCAATTTTTAACCTGCTGCCATAAGAAGGAAGAGGGTCTGGATTTTTGCCTTTAAAATGCTAAAAATGGCCGAAGAACGGCAAAAAAAGCCATTTACGATTTTTACTGAAGATAATATTCACAGAATATTTCCATATCCTCTTATTTTAGAAGTATAAGAATCAATTGACTTAAAGAAAGACTGCTTGCTCTTCTTTCTACTACTACCACAGATGTTTGATACATTATTGAACTTATGGTTCTTGTTTAAGAAAAGAAATAGTGACTTTGCTCTAGTAGAACAGTCTCTAGTTTCAAAAAGGGGTTGGAAATATATTTTTCAGTAAAATCTTATCTTTAAATGAAATATTCCGTTGTTAAGGACATAAAAAAACGAAAAGGACATATTGTTCATTACATAAGTAGATGAAAGTAGCATTAGTTGATATTAGACCCTATATCTGATGAGGCTCGAACTCACAATAGTCAACTTGATGATCATAGCTTTACGATGTGCTTCCTGATCGGGTATTTTTCTTCCATATGATTCACTGATTAAACTCAGTAAAAGGTATTATGATTTCTGCTGGATGTTTCTTTCAGAAAAAAAACAACAATCGTTTCAAATGGTCAGAAGACGATGTTCCTGTCAGTAATTATCAACAAAATTCATACCTTTAAACAGGAGAAATCGTTGTTACGGACAGAAAAATGAGCGAATCACAGAGTCCATTATATAATTAGATGGTTGTACGAGAAATTTTATCTTCGACGCACATTTAATGTTCGGCATAATTCAACTTTCTGCTCAGTATGAATGTCCGAGATAACTAGATAAAGCTGAAGTTCAAGTATTCAAATCGGTCAATGTAGCGACTACATATTTACATTAAACGGGACACAGAGTTAATAGATAGTGATTATGCGCCCATTTTGGATTATAGCTACGGGCTTTGCACGTTCATCCAATTGAAGAATTCGACAATTCTATGCAAATATGTTATTTGAGTACAGGATAAGGCTACTGAGATGTATTGTCAGATACAAGCATTTTTAAAATACGAATTGGAACCCTTTTCTCCCTTCGCAGGTGGGTTACTGAATTGATATACAGTCCTGTAGAATTAATCAGAATTTATGCATTGACGTTGGATGAATTTACATAAAGGTGAAACCATTGAGATCTGTTGAAGATTTTGTGTGAACAGTCATGGCAATATCTTCTTGTAAGGGCACATCAATTCGACGTAGGTGATATCCTCTTGTAGGGGAGATAATTTTGAATGGATCCGTCCAAGAGTTATTGTTCTGTAGCCTAATTACTTCTAAATTTCAAGTACGCATTCAGTAGTTTTTACGGGGCTAGGCTTGAGGTTTAACCATTTTCTAAACGAGTTGCCAACCAAAACTTGAGAGTCCTGTCTTCCATATTATTTATCCATAGTTGGGGAATGACAAGAAAAGGAAGATTCATGCTTTTTCCAGGGGGACTACTGCAAATAAATGCAAACAATCAGTCATCGTTTGATTCGATTTTTTGTGCTGCTCACTGCTGGGCCACAAATCAAGGTCCGTCAATAAATAATGATAAACTTGAGACTTTGAGCGGCCAAGATAATTAAAATTGTAATCTATACCCGGATTATCTTATGAAAAATGCATTTTACTGTGGCTGGAGTCGAAGTTATAAACTTTGGACAAAAAAGCCATTGGTTTACTAGCTTATTTTGCTTGTACCTATTTTTTGGAAATGTAATCATTAGGCCACGGAGAATAAGTGGCCACAAAAGAAGTCCTTTCTGGGAAAAGTCCAATAATGACCAAATTGCTTCCCTTTCAATGTGTCTAGCAGAAACCAAGAAAGTGAATGGGAAAATAACAATCTTTCCTATGGATAAAATATAATTATTTGCATTGCCCCAGGGTTTATACGTACCTCTTGTCATCTCCTGCACAAAACACTTACATTCTCTTTGTTATATCTTTGAGATTACATCCGCTATGTTCAGTCTTATTTGAGAAAGTCAGGAGTCTCAAAAGTGACTATGAATTTAGTTCTCATTTTTGTAACCAATCTCAGTGAAATTGATATCAATCGACAGCTCAGTGTCTGAATATTGTTTCAACGCTCAAGTCCTCTCCTCGATCTTTATTATTATGTCAAAGAAACTAACGTTAGAACTGAGGTTTAAAAATTGCTACCTCGCATAGACAGGCTTAGAAATTTCTTTTTTTTCTGTAGGGCTACATCAAGACCGAGGTTTATCCAACAGGATTGAGAAAAGATTATAAGCTGAAGGCATGAATCAAAGTTAAAGTGCTATTTAGAAGTTGGCTCCCAATTAGAAATCAACAGATGGAGTAATTCTTTGATCAAAGATTCCAAATTATGGGTACCGAATTTCAGAAGTTCTCTATTCTTTGAAAAAAAGCAGTGGCACAACTTTTATTGCCATTACTTCTTACTCTAACTGACAATGCAGTATTGAATGAATATCAGATACAAACAAATACATGGTATCAGTATCAGTATTTATGTAAAACAATTCCGACCTCTTCAGAGTTGACAATCGAAAATTTCATCAAAAATTAATGTCTTTGGGAAAAGCATGAATCCTCCTTTACTCTCACGCTATGTAAAATAGCAGGGGGGACTGGGTGCTCTCAGTTTGGAAAGGCAAGATTCTATCTCATTCCCTCGAGCAATGTCATAAATAGAAGAGCAGACAGAGCTTCCTGGGCTTGGATAAGCAACTACCCTTTGAGAAAGAAAACATTGGTTCCAAACCAGGAATTGGGGCCTCTTTAAGGCGTTTCAGTCCACTTTGACATCTAAGTGGTACTCTGTCGACTGGAGATCGTAGGATCACCATATGCTTCGGCCGGGCTAGCACCCTGTCTATCCATTGTGTATCAAGATAGAAGGAGGCTTATGTTGCTGATGTAAAATGGCATTGAACCTAAATATAGGGTAAAATATCACATGCCAATTGCAGACGCAGGAACAGATTTCATCTGACAAGCATTCTCCCTCATTCCTCTCCATCCTCAAGTTTTTATGTGCAATGCAATAGTTCGTGGCTAGTTTCCGGTTTCGAACAATAGTTATATGTCATTGTTCTTTTCTGACTTCTAGTGACGTAGGCTTTTGACGGAACCTGTACATTAGATATAGTCCAAATATAACTGTAGAAACGGATTTCTAATACATCTAAGCTATTTCTTGATGAATTAAGGAAGCTGGTTTCTATGAAACAAAAAAAATATTGTGTATACATAGATGACTCAAGATATATTTATATAAATGGTTAGTCCTCTGCTAAGCTTGTATAAATAACAATACACAGCACTTTTATTTCTAAATACGCTTATGCAAAAATCTGTATGATTACAGTTAAAGACCTGATAATTGATCCCGTATTATGATTGAAAATACGAAAATGTAAACGTATATATACCTACAAAGACGTTCGTTTCCTTATCTGGTAGAGATACAAGAGTGGGATCCAACAACTACGACGGAGATTTATCCCCATGAATGATTTAAAAAATAATGTTAGATGCCGATGATACACAAATAATCCCTTATAATTTTTTTTTTTAAATCTTTCACTTGAAATGAGGAAGATACTTACAGAAACATTATGGTAATACTATTATTGTAGAAATGCTCCTTACGCCTTAATATGTATTTGTTTATTTCTTTTGAAAAAATATTTGAATAGAATAGAAAAAAAAACTAGTAATAACCACTGAAATTGGTGACATAGCTGGGTGTCACACATCATTTGTGTTTAATATCATTCGATGAGGTATTTTAATTCATCAGTTACTTCTTAAAATACTTTTTTTGCCTTCAGACTACTTTTTGAAAAAATCTAAATATCGTGGTTAGGTTCCTTAAAACCTCACTTTCAACTGTACCAACGTTAAGTGAAACCGGTTTTATTACAGACACGCTTGTATCAATCGAGGTTATTGAATTCGTGGTAGTGTAGGAGTTTTTTTCGCTTATACATGTTTATTACGTATAAGTATTTTCGAGCTGTCGACTTCCTGGTTCATCATTTTGAACTCAACATTTCGGTCGTTTTACTCTACTGTTTTCTCAAGGTGTACCTTGTAAAATCCGTAGGTAAAGACAGTCTTTTCTTTACTTATCTCTCTTCACCATTGGGCTAAAGGAAGGAGAAGGTTACAAAATTTTGCGTTCAGTGATAAGTTTCAGAAGAGGATAACATTTCAAGGGCTCCATAACAAAAGGCATATCCAATTTTCTCGAAAGGAGAGAGATGGGAAAAGGTTAATCCTGAATAATGCTCTCTTCCACAAAATCCATTTTTTTCTAGATCTATAGGGAAGCTCGGAATGTGTTTTGCCTGAAAAGTGAGGCAAACATCGAAAGATCGCACTCAAGAGGCTTGACTGGGCAGAAAACAAAATATCTCCTAATTTGGCATAAAATGCGTTTTTCCATTGAGGTGTTCGCTTATACATAATGATGATTCCTTGCAAAAAATCGTACAGTTCTCATCAGGGAAAATTCTTAATTTGCAATTACAGAGACATTATTTCATGCTAGCGTATTCCAGTCACAAACGATGCTGTTATTTATACATTGGCAATAAGGAGCCTGAATTTATCTTTTCGGTAATCTATCTTAAATAATTTGAGTATGCTAATTTTAAGTGTCAATGGAAGCTGTTTGAAAGGCTGAAAGATAATGAAGTCTTACGTATAACTTTGAACACTTCTGTCATACACTTTTTTCTTTTTGATTTACATTTCAGACGATCAGTGTTTCTGTGAAATTTTATTCAATGGTATGACTATCACATTTTAAACCCTTTAATAGTGATATTGGCTCCCTGAATATATTCTTATGGACGAATGCTCTACAGCTTTAAGGTTATAACTCGGCATTATAGTCGGTGATTGAATAACAATAACGTTAAAATCTGAACGTATGCTCGAAAGTGTCTTACAGGAATACGACAAAAGATACGAGTGATTAGATATACAATTAAACGTACTAATTTTGATAAAAGGATTTGATATCGACATAAGATCTGAATATACGATACTATACTTTCTCAACAACGTTATGACTAACAACGTTGAATGGAAGGACGTTAATAGATGACTTCATGTCATTATGCTCGTGACTCAGTGTTCCATAAATATGGCCGTGTGTCAAAGTTAGTTTGATCCAACGAGTTCAACAATGTAGGTGCAAATATATGTGTGTCTTTATTTTGACAGGGGATCATTGTATATGAGGTGCTAAGTACAGAGTGCATGAGTGACTACGGAATCTGCGTCGAGGATGCTACGGTGAAAACTGAAATATTTCTATCCTGTTGTAACGTAAGAGTATCATTAGCATGGCCTACTTACTTTAACATGAACATTGTTCGTCATCGATGATCTGTACAAGGAAGAATCGCTTAACTGTTGTACCCATTATGGACGTTCATTTTGGAAAGGTCTACATTTATACTAGTCATCTGACTCACGAGAAAAATAGAGAACAATCCGATAAAGCCTAGCTGCTACAGGGTCAATCTCCACTTCAACATCTTTTACGATTGAAGGTGACTACTGCAAGTTTTATATAAACGATGATTTAAGATTATCAAAAAAAAATTGTGAAAATGTATTCATTTATTAGAAGGAAATAAATCCACTCACATCTGATTAAATAAGATTAGATATACAAGGTCTGTCTGGAACATACGAGGCGTCTATTTGATATTCACCTAAAAGTAAAAACTTGGAGAAAGCGCCTTATTTCGCTTCAAAGTACCCCTTTTGTAATCACTCTCACTCCCCTACTCACTCACTCTGTCTCATTCCCCCACTCACTCTCTCTCACCCCCCACTCACTCTGTCTCATTCCCCCACTCACTCTGTCTCATTCCCCCACTCACTCTGTCTCATTCCCCCACTCACTCTGTCTCATTCCCCCACTCACTCTGTCTCATTCCCCCACTCACTCTGTCTCATTCCCCCGCTCACTCTCTCTCTCACTCCCCCGTTCACTCTCTCTCTCACCCCCGCTCACTCTCTCTCTCACCCCCGCTCACTCTCTCTCTCACCCCCGCTCACTCTCTCTCTCACTCCCCCGCTCACTCTCTCTCTCACTCCCCCGCTCACTCTCTCTCTCTCACTCCCTTGCTCACTCTCTCTCTCTCACTCCCCCGCTCACTCTCTCTCTCTCACTCCCCCGCTCACTCTCTCTCTCTCACTCCCCCGCTCACTCTCTCTCTCTCACTCCCCCGCTCACTCTCTCTCTCTCACTCCCCCGCTCACTCTCTCTCTCTCACTCCCCCGCTCACTCTCTCTCTCACCCCCCCCGCTCACTCTCTCTCTCTCACTCCCCCGCTCACTCTCTCACTCCCCTGCTCACTCTTTCTCTCTCTCAATCCCCTACTCCCTCTCCCTCTCCCACTCTTCCCCTCTCCTACTCACTCACATCCTGGTGTTCCTCACACTTATCAAAACAGTTTTCAAAATTCTCTTTTGGAATTGTTATCAGCCTTTTCGTCACGTCCTCCTTAATTTCGTCTACAATCTGGAATCTTTTTGAAATTTCAGGGAGCCAAGAAGAAACTTGGGTTGGGGGCCGGTAGATTTACAGGACGTGACGTTTTACCGAAAAACTCCCAGCACGACGCTTGAAGAATTACTCTGTCATTGTTGATGCTACGGCCACACTAGACAAAAACGCTGACAATGTCATCTCACAGCGGACTGAGTAGTGTATATCCACGCATGTGCAGTATGGTCCCTTCTGATTACATCAAGATCGGGCAACCGTTCGTAGAGATATCCAAAATAACTTAAAACTTTTGAACATATCTCGTATTCCATATCTACAGTGCAAAAAGATTCTCGATTAAAACTGCCCAGCTGTTCCTTTTGAGAAAACAAACTCTCTTTTAGTTTACATTTTTTTTCTCCATATATGCATATGGAATAGTTGCCGTGTATGTGAACCTGCGAGACCGTGAATAAAATGTGAATTGTTTTATTATGTTTCCATTTTATAACATGTTTCTTCAGACTATAATTCGGTGCAGCTGTGTATATACATCTCTACAAAACTCCTCAAATGTCACTGCATAACAACGTAGACAGTTGCTGACCGGCGCTTGGGGATATATGTCTGTGTGTTCACTTATTCATATCTATATATGCAGAATCAATTGCCTGGACAACACCTGTCACCATAAGTACTTGAACCGTGACAAACTCGCAGCTAACCGAACGGATATACATAAGAACATTGTAAATTATCCGGTCCGATTTGCCTTTTCCGATTGGGTGATTCTAGCCGAGCAGAATGTAATATTGTGTGTTTTATAAAGC